>WAAF01010891.1:8691-32774 GCA_013400475.1 Tricholaema leucomelas
CAGCCCTCTCAGCATCCTCCTGGCCCTGCTCTGGACACACTCCAGCATCTCCACAGCCCTCTTGTCCCAGGGGCTCCAGAACTGGATGCAGTACTCCAGGTGGGGTCTCAGCAGAGCACAGCAGAGGGGGAGAATCACCTCCCTGGCCCTGCTGGCCACACTTCTGCTGCTGCAGCCCAGGCTCTGCTTGGCTTTCTGGGCTGCAAGTGCACACTGCTGGCTCCTGTTGAGCTTCTCCTCCAGCAGCACCCCCAAGTCCCTCTCCTCAGGGCTGCTCTCCAGACATTCACTGCCCAGCCTGCATTTGTGCTTATAAACCTTCCTTGAGTGCCATGCTCACCCTTGTGACATCCCAGGGCCTGCAGACAGAGTGGTGGCACCGTGAGTCAGCCACAGGACATGGTGTTTGTTCTTCTCCCACCCCAAGAGAAGCCTGTGAAGGGCTAGTTTTGGTAGGGTTGTTTATCTTGTTTATTTTAGTATTTCTGGAGTGAGCTGGCAGCAGGTGTGGAAGTGAAGGTAGATTCCCACAGAGGAATCAGGCTTGGGGCAGAGTGGCTGGAAACTGTCCAGCAGAAAAGGACCTGGGTGTGTTGATCAACAGCCAGCTGAATATGAGCCAGCAGTGTGCTCAGGTGGCCAAGAAGGCCACCAGCATCCTGACCTGGTTGGTGCCACATCCAGTTGGTAGCTGACACCAGTGGTGTGTTCCAAGGATCAGTGCTGGGCACAGTCCTGTTCAATATCTTTATTGATGATCTGGAGCAGGGGATTGAGTCCAGCATCAGTGAGTTTGCAGATGGAACCAAGCTAGGAGCAGCTGTGGAGCTGTTGGAGGGTAGGAGAGCCCTGCAGAGGGACCTGGCCAGGCTGGATGGGTGGGCAGAGGCCAAGGGGATGAGATTGAAGAAGGCCAAGTGCAGGGTTCTGCACTTTGGCCACAACAAGCCCAAGCAGCACTACAGGCTGGGGACAGAGTGGCTGAGAGCAGCCAGGCAGAGAGGGAGCTGGGGGTGCTGGTAGAGAGGAGCTGAAGATGAGGCAGCAGTGCCCAGGTGGGCAGCAGAGCCAATGGCATCCTGGGCTGGCTCAGGAGCAGTGTGGGCAGCAGGACAAGGGAGGTTCTTCTGCCCCTGTGCTCAGCACTGCTCAGGCCACACCTTGAGTGCTGTGTCCAGTTCTGGGCTCCTCAATTCAAGAGAGATGTTGAGGTGCTGGAAGGTGTCCAGAGAAGGGCAGCAAGGCTGGGGAGGGGCCTGGAGCACAGCCCTGTGAGGAGAGGCTGAGGGAGCTGGGGGTGTGCAGCCTGCAGAAGAGGAGGCTCAGGGCAGAGCTCATTGCTGTCTGCAGCTCCCTGAAGGGAGGCTGTAGCCAGGTGGGGTTGGGCTCTGCTGCCAGGCAACCAGCAACAGAACAAGGGGACACAGCCTCAAGCTGTGGCAGGGGAGGTCTAGGCTGGATGTTAGGAGGAAGTTGTTGTCAGAGAGAGTGATTGGCATTGGAATGGGCTGCCCAGGGAGGTGGTGGAGTCACCATCCCTGGAGGTGTTAAAGCCCAGCCTGGCTGGGGCACTTAGTGCCATGGTCTGGTTGGTTGGGCAGGGCTGGGTGCTAGGTTGGGCTGGATGAGCTTAGAGGTCTCTTCCAACCTGCTTGGTTCTATAGTTCTATGAACTGCCATGTCCACATGTTTTTAAACACTTCCAGGGACAGTGACTCCAACACCTCCCTGGGCAGCCCATTCCAATGCCAATCACTCTTGCAGGTAAGAAATGCTGTGAAGTTGTGGTGTGGGTGGGGACAATGCTCCGAGGTTTCTGGATGGAACTTCTTGGAGGTTGTTCACTCAGGACCCCTCATAGAACACCGGAAAGGAGTCTAACTCTTCACTGCTTGAAAGCTGAGTGTTGCAGCAGGGTGAGCTGGAATGCCTCTGGAATTGCTGGCTCATGATTCACCTCGTTCTTCACCAGGAGAGTGGTGTGAGCCTGGAATGGGTTGCCCAGGGAGGTAGTGGAAGCCTCATCCCTGGAGGTGTTTAAGGCCAGGCTGGCTGAGGCTGTGTGCAGCCTGCTCTAGGGTAGGGTGTCCCTGGGCATGGCAGGGGGGTTGGAACTGGCTGATCCTTGTGGTCCCTTCCAACCCTCCCTGATTCTATTCTATGGTTCTTTACACCTTAACTTTATGGGGTCTTCTCTCCACTTCAGACCAACGTGAGACCACAAACCTCTTGGCTTTTCCCTTTACCATGTACCAGTTATCAAATGCTACTTTTCTGCCTCAGTTTGCTTTCTTGCCTCCTTTTCTGCCCACCATCAATGTGTGACCCTTTTTTCTCCTGCAAAACAACCCTCCCACAACCTAAAAACCTCAGAGCAATCTTCTCGGTCCCCTTCTGCTGCCACAGGATTTATCTTCCCATCCTTTGGAATCCCCTTCCAGCCCTGTGAAGCAATCCATCTCTCACCTGCTATTAGAGAGTTCATCTCACAGACCTAATGGAGTTCCTAAGTCCTGAATTGGCTCCCACTAATGCTCTCTGCCTGGGTCGCTGCGGGAAGCGAGCTGGGAATTAATGGTGGAGATCAATAGTGACACCAATGGAGAGGCTTCCCCCAGGGAAGGGACCATGCTTTTAGCAGGCTTTGCCTCCTGCTCCCCTTGGAGCTGTGTTTCATGTGCTTGGAGTAACCAAGCTTTCATCCATCCTGCTTTCACTGAGTGTCTTTTTGTGATGGGTTCACCATTTTGCCCCAAAGCACAGTGATTTTTTGGGAAGGCATTAGGATGGACTGGTATTGAGAGGTGATAGGAAACTGGGAGGAATGGCTGATATGCCACCAGGTTGTGCTGCCATCAGGTTTTGCTGCCATCAGGCTGTGCTGCCATCAGGCTGTGCTGCCATCAGGTTGTGCTGCCATCAGGCTGTGCTGCCATCAGATTGTGCTGCCATCAGGCTGTGCTGCCATCAGGCTGTGCTGCCATCAGGTTGTGCTGCCATCAGGCTGTGCATCCATCAGGCTGTGCATCCGTCAGGCTGTGCTGCCATCAGGCTGTGCTGCCATCAGGCTGTGCATCCATCAGGCTGTGCTGCCATCAGGCTGTGCATCCATCAGGCTGTGCATCCGTCAGGCTGTGCATCCATCAGGCTGTGCATCCATCAGGCTGTGCTGCCATCAGGCTGTGCTGCCATCAGGTTGTGCTGCCATCAGACTCTGCTGCCATTAGGCTCTGCTGCCATCAGCCTGTGCTGCCATTCAGGCTGTGCTGCCATTCAGGTTGTGCTGCCATTGAGCAACACTGGGACAGACTGGGAAGTGGGGCAGAGGGGAACCTCCTGAAGATGAGGCTGTGAGGTGACCTTCTTGTGGCCTTTCAGTAGCTGAAGGGGGCCTACAAAAAAGTTGGGGAGGGACTTTTTAGGCTGTCAGGGAGTGACAGGACTACGAGGAATGGAGCAAAGCTGGAAGTGGGTAGGTTCAGCCTCAGCGTGAGGAGGAAGTTGCTGAGCATGAGAGTGGTGAGAGGCTGGACTGGGTTGCCCAGGGAGGTGGTTGAGGCCCCATGGCTGGAGGTGTTTAAGGCCAGGCTGGATGAGGCTGCTCTAGGATAGGATGCCATTGGCTCTCCTGCCCACCTGGGCACTCTGCTGCCTCATCTACAGCTCCTCTCTCCCAGCACCCCCAGGTCCCTCTCTGCCTGGCTGTTCTCAGCCACTCTGGCCCCAGCCTGTAGTGCTGCTTGGGCTTGTTGTGGCCAAAGTGCAGAACCCTGCACTTGGCCTCATTAAATTGTCCCAGCAGCTCAACATATCTCTTGAATTGAGGAGCCCACAACTGGACACGGCACTCAAGCTGTGGCCTGAACAGTGCTGAGCACAGGGGCAGAAGAACCTCCCTTGTCATGCTGCCCACACTGCTACTGAGCCAGCCCAGGAACTTGTTTCATATTTAATAAGCCTCATTTAATATTTAATAAGCATGAGGGTCGAGGCACTCTGTTGTCCAGAGAACACCAAGGCAGCCATTTACTGCCCTGAAAAGCACCCAGGGATCTCTAATGTCCATGCAGAGAAGGCAGGGATGGGAGTATCAAGCTCTCATTCCTCCCCATTAAGGTCAGTGCTCAATATTGATCCTTTCGGTGTGTAGCGCAAACCGAACCCCGGCGTCGAGCCACGGTCCCTGGCTTTTATTAATGCTCCTTTTCTGCAGCAGGTGAAGTTTGCAGCAGTGCTAGGGAGGGAAAGAAGCAAATGAAAATGTAGCAGCAGTGAACGAGCAGCAGACAAATCGATTCCGTCTCTTGACGCGCTTCAGAAGTCAGAGCAAATTCACCCTGAGCAGAGCATCTCCTGGTCCGAGCCACAACAGCCGTCTCGCAGAGAACTCCTTCCTCTGCAGTCTTAACAGCTCCTGCCAAAACTTCTGGGCTTTCAGGGAAGCAATGGTGGGGGGGAAAGGGCTGGAAATGTGTAAAACTCCTCTCATTCCTGTGTTGGAGCAGTTCCCCTTATTGGTGTCTGAAGAGCAGGTGACAGCAGGTTCTGCGTGGGCCAGCAATGTGCCCTTGTGGCCAAGAGAGCCAAGGGCATCCTGGGGTGCATTAGGAAAAGTGTGGCCAGCAGGGCTAGGGAGGTTCTGCTCTCCCTCTACTTTGTCCTGGTGAGACCAGACCTGCAATACTGTGTCAAATTTTGGGCTCCCCAGTTCAAGAGAGACAGGGAACTGGGAGGAATGGTTGATAAGTCATCAGGTTGTGCTTCCATCAGGCTGTGCTGCAATCCAGGTTGTGCTGCCATCAAGTTGTGCTGCCATCCAGGCTATGCTGCCATCAGGTTGTGCTGCCATTGAGGTTGTGCTGCCTGAATTCAGGCTGTGCTGCCATCAGGCTGTGCAGCCATCAGGCTGTGCTGCCATCAGGTTGTGCATCCGTCAGGTTGTGCTGCCATCAGGCTGTGCATCCGTCAGGTTGTGCTGCCATCAGGCTGTGCTGCAATTCAGGCTGTGCTGCCACTGAGCAACACTTGGACAGGCTGGGAAGTTGGGCAGAGGAAAACCTCCTGAAGAGAAGGCTCCCAGGTGACCTTCTTGTGGCCTTCCAGGATCTGAAGAGGGCTACAAAAAAGCTGGGGAGGGACTTTTGAGGCTGTAAGGGAGTGACAAGGACTGGGGACAATGCAGCAAAGCTGGAGGTGGGGAGAGTCAGGCAGGAGGTGAGGAAGAAGTTGTTGAGCATGAGAGTGGTGAGAGGCTGGACTGGGTTGCCCAGGGAGGTGGTTGAGGCCCCATGGCTGGAGGTGTTTAAGGCCAGGCTGGCTGAGGCTGTGTGCAGCCTGCTCTAGGGCAGGGTGTCCCTGGGCATGGCAGGGGGGTTGGAACTGGCTGCTCCTTGTGGTCCCTTCCAACCCTGACTGATTCTGTGATTCTATGAAGTTCATCAAGGGCACAACACTAAGCTGCCATCTTCACCCCATCCTTGGCGGAGGTTTGTCCAAAGCCCAGTGTCATAGGCAATTCCTGACTACGATTCAGGAGGTATCATAAGGCTGGGGGGGAGGCTGCTGGAGAGAGTCCAACAGGGAGCCACGAGTGTGAGTGGGGGACTTGAGCATCGCCCATATGGAGAGAGACTGAGAACCCTGCGGCTGTTTAGTCTGGAGAAGAGAAGGCTGAGAGGAGAACTGATCAATGTGTAAAGATATCTGAGGGGTGGGTGTCAAGTGGAGGGGGCCAAGCTCTTTTGGGTGGTGCACAACAATAAACCAAGGAGCAATGGGTACAAACTGGAACAGAGGAGGTTTCACCTCAACATGAGGAGAAACTTCTTCACAGTGAGGGTGACAAAGCCCTGGAACAGGCTGCCCAGGGAGGTTGTGGAGTCTCCTTCTCTGGAGACTTTCAAAACCCAGCTGGATCTCATGGGAAGATGGGCTGGTTGTTCAAACCAGGTGAAAAGGGAAAAGTGAGAGAAGAGAGTTCACACCATAATTTCTGCTTCTGTCCTCTCTTAGGCAGCTTTTGCAGATAGCTTTAGAGCTGAGATTTAAGTCACTGCCACTTCTCCTGGCACAACTTGAGACTGTGTCCCCTTCTTCTGTTGCTGCTTGCCTGGCAGAAGAGACAAACCCCACCTGGAATGAGTTGAATAGGAAGGAACCTTTAAGATCACCTAGTTGCAACCCCGTGCTATTGGCATGGACATCTCCCACTAGACCAGGTTGCTGACATGTGGGGTTGCTGTGTCTGGCCTCTCATGAGTGTGTTCTTTGCCTCCACAGACACCCTGAGGAGCATCACCTCCATGAACCACGCACCGCGCTCCTCCCCGGCAGAGCTCAGCGGTGCCAGCCACCACCTGCTACGAGAACGCAAGTCCTCGGCGCCAGCCCACTCCAGCCAGCCCACCCTGTTCACCTTTGACTCACCTTCCAGCCACCTCCAGAGCACCCTGTCTGCCAGTGCCCCTCAGGACTACCTTTTCCTTCACCAGTGTATGAGCAGAAAGTCAGAAAACGCAAGGTATTGTAGCCCACCTGGCAGCAAACTCTGGGAGCAGTTGAGGGAGGGCACAAAAATCACAGCCCCTTAGAGGTTGGAAGGGACCTCCAGAGATCATCCAGTCCAACCCCCCTGCCAAAGCAGGATCTCCTAAGGTAGTTGGAGGAGTGAAAGCAGCTTCTGAAGTGATTGGAACTGAGTCACAATTGCTTTTAGCTCCTAGATTGCCAGTTCTAAACTGGATGTTCAAAGGCAAAAGTTCATCACCACATCATGCCACAGATGCAACCTGTTTTCATTTCCCAGCCTATTATCTAGTTCTTCTCACCAAAACATTCTAGCTAGCTTCAAACTAGCACAGTAGTCTGCACAGGAATGCTTCCAGCTGGGTTTTGAAAGTCTCCAGAGAAGGAGACTCCACAATCTCTCTGGGCAGCCTGTTCCAGGGCTCTGTCACCCTCACTGTGAAGAAGTTTCTCCTCATGTTGAGGTGAAACCTTCTCTGTTCCAGTTTGTACTTGTTGCTCCTTGGCTTATTGTTGTGCACCACCCAATGAGATTGCCCCCCTCCACTTGACACCCACTGCTTAGATATCTGTACACATTAATCAGACCTCCTCTCAGCCTTAGAATCATAGAATCAAGCAGGTTGGAAGAGACACCCCAAGATCACCCAGTCCAACCTTCTCTTCTCCAGGCTAAACAGCCCCAGGGCTCTCAGTCTCTCTCCATAGGGGCAATGCTCAAGCCTGGCTGGGGCACTTAGTGCCATGGTCTGGTTGATTGGGCAGGGCTGGGTGCTAGGTTGGACTGGATGAGCTTGGAGGTCTCTTCCAACCTGCTTGATTCTATGATTCTATGAATCTATGTTTCTACAAACCTGTGTGTTCTGAGGCTTTTCCTTACTTAAATGCTCTGGATTTATGGAGGTTGGTGGAGACTGCTTGATTCTCTTATTCTCTGATTCTATGCCCAAGAGGAGGAGGAGAGAGCAAGCACTGATGCTTTGGTGGGCAGAGACAAGCCAGCCAGCAGCAGCTTCTGCAGCTGGGCCAGAAATCATCACCCCAGTCAATGCCTAGCACATAGAGCCAGGCTGCAGGACTGCTGGCAATGTCTCCTCTTCCAGCTCCATAGCTCTTACTTTACTCATCCATAAAATGAGAGTAATAGTAGCTAATTGGTGAGCAATGCAGAACAATTAACCCATGAGATGCTTCAAATCCTCAGCCGAAAGGACCCTGCCAGAGCCCAAACCATCTCCTGGGTGGACTGAGCTCCGCAGAGGGCAGGGATTCGTTTGTCATCTGGCAGCATCATTCGTTTTGTCCCCATACAGGTCCTATTTCTGAGCGCCACCTCGTGCTGACTCCACGAAACGGAGTCCCTCTGGGCTCTCTGGAGCATCAGCCAGCAGCTCCCCGCTCTTCCCACACAGCCTGCCCTTCCCCAGTGAGCTGCTGCAGCCAGAACTTCCCCTCATAGCCGTTCTGCTTTTTCCCAGCCTGGTGGTGGATACAGAGCAGGACACTCTTCCACTTTAAATGAGGCTGACTTGAAAGCATGGTCCTCAAAAGCCTGACCCATTCGTGATTCCATTCATACTTCTGTCAGCAAAAAGACTCAGCCCAAGGCTGCTTCTCCCCCTCTCTGGGTGGATCTGCATTAGCTTATCGTGGAAGGGGAATCTTTGTTTACAGCTTTGCTGCATTTTCTTCTTCCATGCTGCCTCAGACAGCTTGGAGGAAGACAATAGGTGGTGGGACACTGGAACAGGCTTCCCAGGCAGCTGCTGGAGGTCCCATCCCTGGAAGCATTTAAGAGCAGACTGGATGGGGCCACCTGATCTAGTGTGAGGTGTCCCTGCCCGTGGCAGGGGGGTTGGGACACTGGAACAGGCTTCCCAGGGAGCTGCTGGAGGTCCCATCCCTGGAAGTGTTGAAGAGCAGGCTGGATGGAGCAACCTGGTCTAGTGTGAGGTGTCCCTGCCCATGGCAGGGGGGCTGGGACACTGGAACAGGCTTCCCAGGGAGCTGCTGGAGGTCCCTTCCCTAGAAGCATTTAAGAGCAGACTGGATGGGGCAACCTGATCTAGTGTGAGGTGTCCCTGCCCATGGCAGGGGGGTTGGAACTAGATGATCCTTGAGGTCCCTTCCAGCCCTGATAGTTCTATGGTTCTGTCATCATCATCATCATCATTTAACTCTACCACCTCTCACTCTTGTGTCCCACTGCTTCCACAGTGAAGTTTATGTTTCCCCAAATTGTGCAGGATGAGGAACAGTTTTAGGGTGGCAGTGTTGAGCATGGGAATCAGGGAAGTTCTCCATGGCAAATTCAAGCACCCCCTGACTCAAGAAAAGGTCATCTGCTGGAGCTGTGGGTGCAGAAAGCCAAGTCTGTGGGGCTCATCCTCTTTTGCAGCGTTGGAGCATTGAAAGAGGAAGCAATAGGAGGGATCAAACAGGAGATGGAACACCTTGGAGGGAATCTGCAGAGGAGCAGTGGCTAATGAGCAGTCATTAAAGGACAGAGGTCCCTTCATTGCTCACCCTCCATCCTGGCTGTGTTTCCAGGCATGACCACAATACAAATCATGGAATCATTATCCAGGCACAAACGTAATGACCATGCTGCCTTGCTCACCCTGGGGCACTCAAGGGCTTTGATAAACCTGATTTCAGCCACGAGCTTCACCCCTCCTCCTCCATGGAATGGAGTTGCAAAGTCCATATCCCAGCTGGGGACTGTCTTTACCTCCCCAGAACTTGTCCTCCAAGAGGACAGGGTGGTGGCATGACTGCAGGCTTCAAAGTAATCCCCATCTGGAAGTTTTCTAATCCCTATGAAGCAGCTTTGCAAGGCAGAGGTGAGAGCAGACTCCCCTCCTGCACTGCAGATGGGTGGCCAGCAAGTGATGCTGATGCCAGTGGGGTGGCTCTTTGCAGCCATGTCTTGGGTTGCTCTCAGCTGGTGTGAAAATTGCCCATTGGGAACAGTTTATGTCTGAAATATTCCCGTCTGTAGCCCCACCATGGGTCAGGATACTCATAGCTCCCTGTCCCTCATGAAGTCATTTTGAAGGTGTTTCAAGACCAAAATGAATGGTGGGCAGATTTGGAAGGGTCTAAGGTGCTTCCATCCTGGGTCAGGAAGGTGACAATTCAGGGGGAGCAGAGTTTGGTGCACCCTGGGACAGTCACAGGATGTTAGGGGTTGGAAGGGACCTCTGCAGATCATCACAGAGTTCACCACCCCTGCCAGAGCAGCACCATGGAATCTGGCTCAGATTGCACAGGAACACATCCAGACAGGTCTTGAAAGCCTCCAGAAGAGGAGACTCCACAACCTCTCCAGGCAGCCTGTCCAGTGCTCTGGGACCCTTACAGTAAAGAAGTTCTTCCTCATGTTGAGGTGGAACTTCCTGTGCTGTAGTTTACATCCAATACCCCTTGTCTTATCACAGGGCACAGATGAGCAGTTTGTCCCCTCCCCCCTCAGATATTTATTAACATTGATTAGATCCCCTCTAAGTCTTCTCTTCACCAGACCTAACAGCCCCAGGTCCCTCAGCCTCTCCTCACAGGGCAGTGCTCCAGCCCCTTCAGCATCTTCATAGCCCTCTGTTGGACTCTTTCTAGCAGATCCCTGTCCCTCCTGAACTGAGGAGCCCAAAACTGAGCACAGTATTCCAGGTGAGGTCTCAGCAGGGCAGAGTAGAGGGGTAGGAGAACCTCCCTCAACCTGCTGGTCACACTCCTGTTAATTGGCCGTCTCAGCCAGAAGTGCACATTGCTGTCCCTTATCATAGGCTCACAGGATGCTAGGGGCTGGAAGGGACCCAAAGAGATCACCCAGTCCAACCCCCCTGCCAAAGCAGGACAATACCAACACAGATCACACAGGAACACATCCAGACAGGCCTTGAAAGGCTGCAGAGAAGGAGACTCCACAACCTCTCTGGGCAGCCTGTGCCAGGGCTCTGGGACCCTCACAGTCAAGAAGTTCCCCCTTGTGTTGAGCTGGAACCTCCTGTGCTGCAGCTTACACCCATTGCTGCTTGTCCTATCCCAGGGAGCAGTGAGCAGAGCCTGTCCCCCCCTTCCTGGCCAGCCCTCAGATGTTTGTAAACACTGATTAAATCCCCTCTCAGTCTTCTCTTCTCCAGACTAAGCAGACCCAGGTCCCTCAGCCTCTCCTCGTCAGGCAGTGCCCTCCAGTCCCCTCATCATTCTCGTAGCCCTCCACTGGACCCTCTCCAGCAGATCCCTGTCCCTCTTCAACTGGGGAGCCCAAACCTGAAGGCAGTATTCAAGATGAGGTCTCAGCAGGGCAGAGTAGAGGGGGAGGAGAACCTGCCTTGATCTGCTGGACACACTCTGCTTAATACACCCCAGGATCCCCTTGGCCTTCTTGGCCCCCAGGGCACATTGCTGTGCCATGGATGTTCTCCACCAGCACTGCCAGGACCCTCTCCACAGGGCTGCTCCACAGGGGGCAGAAGGAAGACACACACACACCGCCCCCCCGGCTTTTATATATCTTTGACAGGCAGGGGGAGTGAGCTAACCATGAATCACCTGGTGGTGTTCAAACCCACCCCTGGGGAGGGGTTAAGACCACCTGGAGTCAGGTTGGAGGTCACTCCCCCAGCAAGGTTAACCCTGTACGGGTGTCATCGGCAAACCTGCTGCGCAGACTCTCTGTCCCCTCTCCCCAGTCGTCCCCCCCCTCAGCCTCTCCCTCCACCTCAGCCCCCTCCTCGCCTTCCTCCGCAGGAGCGCCAGCTTCTCCCAAGCCACCAGGTCTGCCTTCTTCGTGCGCAGCGACTCGGCGGTCCAGAAGCTCTCCCAGGGCAACGGGCACTGCGTCAACGGGGTCGGCGGGCAGCTGCATGGCTTTTACAGCCTGCCCAAACCCAGCCGGCACCACTCGGAGTTCAGGGACAGTGCCTACGACCTGCCCCGCGCCTTCGGCTCCTACAGCCAACCCAAGTCCAGCCTCACCAGCTCCGAAACGGATAACGAAGAGGTCTACACCTACAAGACTCCCAACAACGCCCTGTGCAAGGAGTTTGGGGAGCTCTCCACAGACTCCTACGACGTCCCTGCCACCCCGCACTCCGTCTACCAGATCCCCAGGACATTTACACTGGACAAGAACCACAACGCTCTGGCGGTGGCTGCCGGCGACTCGCCCAGCGCGCCGCCCCCGCGGCCCCCGAAGCCCGGGCAGACGGAGCCGCGGTGGGGCAGCCCTCCGCAGAGACCCCAGCCAGGGGAGAGCTTAGGGCTGGCCCCCATGGCAGCCACCATTCCCCGCAGAAACACGCTGCCGGCGCTGGAGAATAGCAGGCTGCACCGAGGTGAACTCGGGAATGGGGAGCAGGGAGAGGCTTTGTCCTATCTACGGCCTGGGATGGGGGTGGTCCTGGTGGGCTGTGGGAGGACTGTGGTAGCAGTTGGCGTCAGGCAAGAGGTTGAACACAAAGAAGGTCTCCCTGGTCGGGATGTGGCTCTGCTTTCTGTGTGCAGTGGGTACGGAGGAGGCGTATTCAGGTCTCTACCCACCCGTTCTGATCAGCTGGCTCTTGGCTGAGTTGTGCCTTGAACCAAAACCCCACACCTACTGTGGAGCCTCTCACCATGAAGCTGGTGATTTTGGTCAGTTTTAACTTGCTTTTATTACAGTTCCACACCAGGGTTGTCAGAGCTCACTTCAGCCTAGAATCATAGGATCAATCAGTCAGGGCTGGAAGGGACCACAAGGAGCAGCCAGTGCCAACCTCCCTGCCATGCCCAGGGACACCCTACCCTAGAGCAGGCTGCACACAGCCTCAGCCAGCCTGGCCTTAAACACCTCCAGCCATGGGGCCTCAACCACCTCCCTGGGCAACCCAGTCCAGCCTCTCACCACTCTCATGCCCAACAACTTCCTCCTCACCTCCAGCCTCACTCTCCCCACCTCCAGCTTTGCTGCATTGTCCCCCCCCCTGCCACTCCCTCACAGCCTCAAAAGTCCCTCCACAGCTTTTCTGCAGCCCCCTTCAGATGCTGGAAGGCCACAAGATGGTCCCCTGGGAGCCTTCTCTTCTACAGCCTGCACAGCCCCAACTCTTTCAGTCTGTGCTCACAGCAGAGCTGCTGCAGCCCTCTCAGCATCCTCCTGGCCCTGCTCTGGACACACTCCAGCATCTCCACAGCCCTCTTGTCCCAGGGGCTCCAGAACTGGATGCACTACTCCAGGTGGGGTCTCAGCAGAGCACAGCAGAGGGGGAGAATCACCTCCCTGGCCCTGCTGGCCACACTTCTGCTGCTGCAGCCCAGGCTCTGCTTGGCTTTCTGGGCTGCAAGTGCACACTGCTGGCTCCTGTTGAGCTTCTTATCCACCACCACCCCGAAGTCCCAAGCCTGGAGCTGCCTTGGTTTTGCACACCAGACAGGGACATCATTTTGTACATCTCAAAGACTCAACCTGCCAAGTGCAGCAGACCTGCCCTTCCCACTGACCATGATAGGCCATGGATAAACCTGGCTTATGGAAATCTTGTGCCTAAGATGAAACAGTTGCAAAGCAACTTAGAAGAGGTGATTGGAGGGAAAACACAGGATAAATTATACACACAGCTCCCTGAAATGCTTCTGCCATCTCCACCTACCTAGATATCAGTATTTAGGTGGAGAGCAGAGCCATGCTCAGCAGTAGATAAACCAGTCTAAGAGTCTAGCACCCCGTCCTCACCCTCTCCTTCCCTTCCTGGAGGATGCCAGGCCTTACATCTCTCAAGTGAGCTCTTCCTTAACCCAATTTTGTCACCATGATCTACCTTATGTGATGCCTTCACTCTTGGGCTTTTCAGCACTTCGACAGAACCAGGTTAGGTCCATGTGGCACTTCCAGCTGTGCTGACATATCGAGAGATGCTAATTGGACGAGAGCGTGACAGGGAGTGTGTGACAGGTTAAAACCCATGTCCTCTCATGCATCTCGAGCATCAAGAGTAGATACCACCTTCCCAGCACCTGGATTCTGTTTTCAGGGGCCCCTTTTATTAGCAGCTGCAGAGGGAGACGTTGTGTATCTGTGGTCGTGTTGCAGCTTCTTCCTGCGAGACGTACGACTACCCCCAGCACGGAGGAGGCAGCAGCGCTGTGCAGTCAGTTGAGTCCATGAATGATGGCTACAACTCCTACCTGGTGAGTTGGCCTTGCTGTTGGCCACCATGCTGCAGGCAACACTTTCACCTTATAGATTCAGAGACAAGTCAGTTCCAGGTGGGACCTCACAGCCCAGTCAGGCAGGGCTGAGTTAAGAAATGAAGACTTCTGTTGCTGGCTTCCATGTAAACCGTGGTGGCCTACAAGGGTAGAGATGGAAGGACAACAACCTAACCCAGTATAGAATGCTAGAAGAGAATCAACCAGGTTGGAAGAGACCTCCAAGCTCAGCCAGTCTAACCTAGCACCCAGCTCTAGACAATCAACTACACCATGGCACTAAGTGCCCCATCCAGGCTTTGCTTGAGCACCTCCAGGGATGGTGACTCCACCACCTCCCTGGGCAGCCCATTCCAATGGCAATCACTCTCTCTGTGAAGAACTTCCTTCTAACATCCAGCCTAGACCTTCCCTGGCACAGCTTGAGACTGTGTCCCCTTCTTCTGTTGCTGGTTGCCAACCCCCACCTGGCTACAGCCTCCCTTCAGGTAATCGTAGACACCAAAGTACCACAAGCAGTACCCCAAGCAGAGCTTTGCTTGGATGCTTCCACAGGGTGTACCTGCCTGGAGCTTTGGCCCAAACCAAACTGTGTCCAGGAGTTTGGTTTCTCCAAAGCTTGGGCTGCTGCTGAGCTGAATTTTGCCACGATGCCAGAACTGCCTCTTTTGTGCACTCTCTCTGAGGTTTCCTGAGCTGGAAATGAGATGAAGACAGCCTTTCATATTGCATTTTAGTCGTGGCCAGAGCCCAGCAGAAGATGACTTTCCAGGTTAAGTATGTGTCTGGGGTTTGAATTTAAATTCCCAGAGACTCTAATAAATTGATAGAACCAATACCAATTAAAGTGCCCTTCCCTCTCCCCACCTCCTTCCCCAAAGAAAGGAATTGGAAGTGAGAGGAAAAGGTAAGCCCACCCAAATGAGTCAATCTCACTCGATTTGGAAGTTAAAAAGGAAAAGTTTAACAATAACTTAAAAAGGGCATCAAAGGTAGGGAGGGTAGAAAAGGTGTAGGGAAGGAAGAATAACAAATACAAAAAGGGATGAATACAACCCGAGTTTGTGATGGTGGTGACCACCTGTGTGTGGAGAGATGCAGGGAGAGCTGGAGCGTGGTCGAGAGAGCGAGTCTGAGAGCACGAGAGACAGGAAGTCCCCCTGCTTTTAAGGGGCAGGAAGGGGGGAGTGGGCTAACCATCACCTGGTCGGTGTCCAGACCCACCCCTGGGGAGGGGTCCAGACCACCTGAGGTCAAGTGTCAAGTTCAAGGCTACTCCTCCTGGAGTGTTAACTGTATACAGTATGCTTCTGCAGGTCACTTAGATCCTGAGAAGAAGCTCAAGTCCGGGCAGTTAAGACTTTGCCCTGAGTTCAGTGCGTCACAAAGCTTTGGACACAGTGGAGTGCACCCTCTTAAGTGCAAACTGATGGCGAGAGAGGGAATAGAACATCCCTTCCATCAGTCCTGAGGTTTCAGAGCTGGTGCCCCACCTGAGGTGTGCGTTTGGTGATGGTGAGATGAAAGGATTTGTAGTGGGCTGGAGCTGAGCTCTGTCTGCTGCTCACAGCACATCCTTCTGCCTGTTCCCCCAGCAAGCCAAGGCGGTGGTCGCCCGCTCCCACAGCACCGACTCTGAGGACAACTACGTCCCCATGAACCCTGGCTCCTCTCCCCTGATCCACACCGAGAAAGCCAACGACAATGCCCAAAGTCTCTACATCCCTATGAGCCCTGGGCCGCATCACTTCGACCTGGTGGGCTTGGCCTCAGCTACTCTCCCTGGGCACAAAGGAGGAGCCATGGCACAGTGCCACAGGCGGCTGAGCGAAATCCAGCCCCCGCCGGTCAACCGCAACCTCAAGCCCGACCGGAAAGGTAAGAACGGATCTTTCCAGGAATCCTCCCGTTCAGGTAATGCTTTGGACTCCATTGCTCAGGGAGTCCTGTATGGGGTGTGCCTTACTGCTGCCAGCAGTCAGACCCTCAGATTGTCACAGGCTCACAGGATATAAGGGGTTGGAAGGGACCCAAGGAGATCGTAGAATCAGTCAGGGCTGGAAGGGACCACAAGGATCAGCCAGTTCCAACCCCCCTGCCATGCCCAGGGACACCCTACCCTAGAGCAGGCTGCACACAGCCTCAGCCAGCCTGGCCTTAAACACCTCCAGCCATGGGGCCTCAACCACCTCCCTGGGCAACCCAGTCCAGCCTCTCACCACTCTCATGCTCAACAACTTCCTCCTCACCTCCAGCCTCACTCTCCCCACCTCCAGCTTTGTTCCATCCCCCCCAGTCCTGTCACTCCCTGAGAGCCTAAAAAGTCCCTCCCCAGCTTTTTTGTAGCCCCCTTCAGATGCTGGAAGGCCACAAGAAGGTCACCTGGGAGCCTCCTCTGCTCCAGCCTGCACAGCCCCAACTCTTTCAGTCTGTGCTCACAGCAGAGCTGCTGCAGCCCTCTCAGCATCCTCCTGGCCCTGCTCTGGACACACTCCAGCATCTCCACAGCCCTCATGTCCCAGGGGCTCCAGAACTGGATGCAGTGCTCCAGGTGGGGTCTCAGCAGAGCAGAGTAGAGGGGGAGAATCACCTCCCTGGCCCTGCTGGCCACACTTCTGCTGCTGCAGCCCAGGCTCTGCTTGGCTTTCTGGGCTGCAAGTGCATGATCATCGAGTCCAACCCTGCTGCCAGAGCAGGACCACACAGTCTATCTTAGGTCACAGAGGAACAGTGCCTGACTGGCAGGGCACAGGTGCCCAGCATTTTCTAAAGGACCTTCTGAAAGTATCTCAGGTGGAAAACTCAAATCTGATATTGGAGGACTTATTGCTCTGAAGGAGGAAAAAAGTTTCTGATACACCTTGGATCCCAGGCTCACAGAATGTCAGGGGCTGGAAGGGACCCAAGGAGATAATCCTGTCCAACCCCCCTGCCAAAGCAGGACCACACAATCTAGCACAGATCACAGAGGAGCACATCCAGACAGGCCTTGAAAGGCTGCAGAGAAGGAGACTCCACAACCTCTATGGGGAGTCTGTTCCAGTGCCCTGGGACCCTTCCAGTAAAGAAGTTCCCCCTTGTGTTGAGCTGGAACCTTCTGTGCTGCAGCTTACCCCCATTGCTCCTTGTCCTATCCCAGGGAGCAGTGAGCAGAGCCTGTCCCCCCCTTCCTGGCCAGCCCTCAGATGTTTATAAACACTGATTAAATCCCCTCTCAGTCTTCTCTTCTCCAGACTAAGCAGCCCCAGGTCCCTCAGCCTCTCCTCGTCAGGCAGTGCCCTCCAGTCCCCTCATCATCCTCATAGCCCTCCTCTGGACCCTCTCCAGCAGATCCCTGTCCCTCTTCAACTGGGGAGCCCAAAACTGAAGGCAGTATTCAAGATGAGGTCTCAGCAGGGCAGAGTAGAGGGGGAGGAGAACCTCCCTTGATCTGCTGGACACACTCTGCTTAATACACCCCAGGATCCCCTTGGCCTTCTTGGCCCCCAGGGCACATTGCTGTGCCATGGATGTTCTCCACCAGCACTGCAAGGTCCCTCTCCACAGGGCTGCTCTCCAGCAGTCACCTCCCAGCCTGGACTGCTGCAGTTTATTATTCCTTTATTATTCTGTATGGACCCTTGAACAACCTGCTCTAGTAGGAGGTGCCCCCATCCATTAGAGGATTCAAGGTGAGATCTCTCCAGGGCAGAGTAGAGGAGAAGGACAGCCTCCCCTGATCTGGATTTTCCCCATCCCCTTCCTCTCTCAGGAGGACTGTGGTGCAAAGACAACTTCTCTTGGGCTTGAACAGCCTATCTCAAAGCTTTCCTAGACTTCACTGCAGAGAAATGTCACAGGCAGGATCTCATCCCCGTTACCTTCACCTCTTTTGATGCTCCATTCCAAACTTTCTGTGTCGTATTCAGGTGATGCTATTTTCTCCTAACAGGCAAATCTGGACAGCTCTTCCCTTAGGCCTTTGACTGCATTCTCCAAATCTCTCCAAAACCATTGTCTGGGAGGTCACCAAAGAGGTGTTGAGCAGGAATGCTCCCACAGAATCAAGCAGGTTGGACGAGAGCTCCAGGCTCAGCCAGCCCAACCTAGCACCCAGCCCTGGCCAATCAACCAGACCATGGCACTAAATGCCCCAGCCAGGCTTGGCTTCAACACCTCCAGGCATGGCGACTCCACCCCCTCCCTGGGCAGCCCATTCCAATGCCAATCACTCTCTCTGACAACAATTTCCTCCTAACATCCAGCCTAGGCCTCTCCTGCCACAACTTGAGGCTGTGTCCCCTTCTTCTGTTGCTGCTTGCCTGGCAGCAGAGCCCACCCCCAGCTGGCTACAGCCTCCCTTCAGGGCTCTGCAGACAGCAATGAGCTCTGTCCTGAGCCTCCTCTTCTCCAGGCATCATTAGAGCATCAGCACCTGAACCTATCAGCATGCTCAATGAGGGCTGAAGCTGGAGCACAGTGGTCTTGCCTTCTACCTAACAAACTCCACATCATGAGAAGAGCTTTTCTTTCACCTTATGGATTATCCTCTGTCTGGAGGTAGCTTAGGGCTGGCAAAGACTAATCCTGGGTTATACTGCTCCTTAATGAATGGGTTGATCATGCTCTGGGTTTGGGCAGATCTCCATTCCTGGGGACACCCACTGGCTGTGGCTGAGAGGGAGAACAGAGTGGAGTGGAACGGAATGGAGTGGAATGGAATGAATCAAGCAGTTTGGAAGAGACCTCCAAGCTCATCCAGTCCAACCTAGCACCCAGCCCTAGCCAATCAACCAGACCATGGCACTAAGTGCCTCATCCAGTCCTCAGTCCTGGCATAAATGAGTGCAGGGATGTTGGTGGAGGGTATTTCTCATCAGCAAGGAGGACTGGAGAGATAATTAGCAACCACCTGTTAGTTGGGGAAGCTCTCAGCCAGCCAGGAATGCTAAATTTTAGGAATATGCTGCCTCTGAATAAAGGTTTTTTCTCCTTCCCAGCAAAGCCATCGCCGCTGGACCTGAGGAACAACAGCGTCATCGATGAGCTCCCCTTCAAATCACCAGTCACAAAGTCCTGGTCCAGGCCAACGTAAGTAGTGGTCAGAGCAGAATTCCTGCTCTGCACTGACAGCAGACCTCTGAGTGATCAGAGAATGGAATCACAGAATCAGCCAGGTTGGAAGAGAGCTCCAAGCTCATCCAGTCTAACCTAGCACCCAGCCCTGGCCAAGCAACCAGACCATGGCACTAAGTGCCCCAGCCAGGCTTGGCTTCAACACCTCCAGGCACAGAGACTCCACCACCTCCCTGGGCAGCCCATTCCAATCCCAATCACTCTCTCTGACAACAACTTCCTCCTAACATCCAGCCTAGACCTCCCCTGCCACAGCTTCAGACTCTCTCCCCTTGTTCTGTTGCTGCTTGCCTGGCAGCAGAGCCCAACCCCAGCTGACTACAGCCTCCCTTCAGGTAGTTGTAGACAGCACATTAGAGTTGCTGTCAGGAAGATAAATTCTTTTAGGTCAGGATTTGACAGGAAAGCCCAGCATGTGGCTGAGCAGCTAATTAGGATCTTGAAGACATTTCCTGTTTCTGTAATCTGACAGCTCCTGGAGATCTGTGTCCCTGGCACATGACCTGTGGCCAGACACAGTTTGTGACCCATAGAATCAGTCAGGGTTGGAAGGGACCACAAGGATCATCTCATTCCAACCCCTCTGCCATGGACAGGGACACCCTACCCTAGAGCAGGCTGCACACAGCCTCAGCCAGCCTGGCCTTAAACACCTCCAGCCAAGGGGCCTCAACCACCTCCCTGGGCAACCCAGTCCAGCCTCTCACCACTCTCATGCTCAACAACTTCCTCCTCACCTCCAGCCTCACTCTCCCCACCTCCAGCTTTGCTCCAATCCCCCTACTCCTGACACTCCCTCACAGCCTCAAAAGTCCCTCCACAGATTTTTTGTAGCCCCCTTCAGATGCTGGAAGGCCACAAGAAGGTCACCTGGGAGCTTCCTCTTCTGCAGCCTGCACAGCCCCAACTCTTTCAGTCTTTGCTCACAGCAGAGCTGCTGCAGCCCTCTCAGCATCCTCCTGGCCCTGCTCTGGACACTCTCCAGCATCTCCACAGCCCTCTTGTCCCAGGGGCTCCAGAATTGGATGCCATACTCTAGGTGGGGTCTCATCAAAGCACAGTAAAGGGGAAAATCGCCTTCTTCCACTTGCTGGCCACACGTCTGCTGCAGCCCAGGCTCTGCTTGGCTTTCTGGGCTGCAAGTGCACACTGCTGGCTCCTTTTGAGCTTCTCATCCAGCAGCACCCCCAAGTCCCTCTCCTCAGGGCTGCTCTCCAGACACTCACTGCCCAGCCTGCATTTGTGCTTGGCATTGCCTCCACCCAGCTGCAGGACCTTGCACTTGCTCTTGTTGAACCTCCTGAGCTTGTCTTGTGCCCACCTTTGCAGCCTGTGCAGGTCCCTCTGGATGGATCCCTGCCCTCCAGCCTGGCTGCTGCACCACACAGCTGAGCCATCCCCAACTCAACCATTCTATGGGCAGAGGACATGATTTCACATCCAACTCTCCCTCCGAAAGACCCCCACTATAGTCTCAAAACACAGGGTGATACTGGCAGCGTCTGCCTGAGCTGTGTTTTGATTGCCATGAAAGCAAAACCTCACCTGAAGGAAGCCTGCAAAATGAAACCAAAGTGCTTCAGAGCAAAATCTGGCAGCCAAAAATAACAGGGTTCACACAATTCCCCTTCTGCTGCTAATTTGTGGTCTGATGCTGGCCAGTGAAAGGCAGAAGCAAAGCTTGGCTGCTGCGACTCCTCTGATAAATTGCCTTGTGTGGAGACTGACTGCAGGGCATGAGGACTGTGTGCTGTGACCACTGGGCCAGGGAACAGCCAGCAGGGTTTGATTGACATGATGGAGAAGCTAATGGATTTTTCCCTTATCAGCTAATGATGTGACTTTCCTTTACTGCAAGGCTCCAAATAGCTTTTTAAGATGCAAGCTTTCATGCCAGATGCTGATTGCATTATCTGCTGTTCTCTAGAATTAGATTTGGCCCAACTGAAAGCAAGACAATGCCTCTGAGGTTTTGTTTTCCAGCATAGGGTTTGGACAGGGCCCTGCATGGTATGGTAAACAAATGCTGGAGCTGCAGTGAGGTTGGAGGTGAGAAGCTCCACCAAGGCTGGCACTGCTCCCTGCAATAGAACAAGGGGACACAGCCTCAAGTTGTGCCAGGGGAGGTCTAGGCTGGACGAAAGGCCTGGAACACAGACCCTATGAAGAGAGGCTGAGGGAGCTGGGGGTGTGCAGCCTGCAGAAGAGGAGGCTCAGGGCAGAGCTCATTGCTGTCTGCAGCTGCCTGAAGGGAGGCTGTAGCCAGGTGGGGTTGGGCTCTGCTGCCAGGCAAGCAGCAAGAGAACAAGGGGACACAGCCTCAAGTTGTTCTGAGAGGTCTAGGCTGGATGTTAGGAGGAAGTTGTTGTCAGAGAGAGTGATTGGCATTGGAATGGGCTGCCCAGGGAGGTGGGGGAGTCGCCGTGGCTGGAGGTGTTGAAGCCAAGCCTGGCTGGGGCACTTAGTGCCATGGTCTGGTTGGTTGGGCAGGGCTGGGTGCTAGGTTGGACTGGATGAGCTTGGAGGTCTCTTCCAACCTGCTTGATTCTATGATTCCTCCATAGTTAAATATTTCTTGTGAGATAAAGAAGTTAGAATCACAGAATCATTTAGATTGGAAAAGACCTTCAAGGTCATCAAGTCAAACCATTAACCCTACTCTACCAAATCTACCATTAAGCCATATCCCCAAGCACCATGTTTACATGGCTTTGAAACATGTCCCAGAATAGTCACTCAGCCACCTCCCTGAGCAGCCTGTTCCAATGCCTGATGGCCCTGTCAGTGATAAAAATATTCCTAATGTCCAGCCTAAACCTCCCCTGGTGCTGCTTGAAGCAATTCCCTCTTGTTCTATCGCTATTTACCTGAGAGGAGACACCAACATTACTTCAAAACAACCTCCCTTTAGATCATAGAATCACAGAAGGTTAGGGGCTGGAAGGGACCTGGAGAGACCATCCAATCCAACCACCCTGCCAGAGCAGGATCACCTGGAGCAGCTCACACAGCAATGCATCCAGGCAGGTCTTGAATACCTTTAGAGACCGAGAATAGAATAGAATCAAGCAGGTTGGAAGAGACCTCCAAGATCATCCAGTCCAAGCTAGCACCCAGCCCTATCCAGTCAACCAGACCATGGCACTGAGTGCCTCATCCAGTCTTTTCCTGAACNGAGCCCACAACTGCACACAGCACTCAAGCAGTGGCCTGAGCAGTGCTGAGCACAGGGGCAGAATAACCTTCCTCGTCCTGCTGGCCACACTGTTCCTGATACAGCCCAGGATGCCATTGGCTTTCTTGGCCACCTGGGCACACTGCTGGCTCATCTTCAGCCTACTATCCACCAGTACCCCCAGGTCCCTTTCCTTCTGGCTGCTCTCAGCCACTCTGTCCCCAGCCTGTAGCACTGCTTGGGCTTGTTGTGGCCAAAGTGCAGAACCCTGCACTTGGCCTTGTTAAATTTCATCCCATTGGCCTCTGCCCACCCATCCAGCCTGGCCAGGTCCCTCTGCAGGGCTCTCCTACCTTCCAACAGATCAACACCTGCTCCTAGCTTGGTGTCATCCTCAAACTTAATGATGCTGGACTCCACAACTCCCCTGGGCAGCCTGTTCCAGTGCTCTGTCACCCTTCTGAGTGCTAGGTTGGACTGGATGAGCTTGGAGGTCTCTTCCAACCTGCTTGATTCTATGATTCTGTAACAGTCACTTCCAACCTAAACCGTTCCATAATTCTATGATTCAGTGATTCTTGATGCCCAATGTCCAGATCTGAAAGTGGGTATGATTAGAGGCATCAATTGCTGCCTTCTGCCTGGCAAGCAGCAATAGAACAAGGGGACACAGTCTCAAGTTGTGCTGGGGAAAGTATAGGCTGGATGTTAGGAGGAAGTTGTTGGCAGAGAGAGTGATTGGCATTGGAATGGGCTGCCCAGGGAGGTGGTGGAGTCTCTGTGCCTGGAGGTGTTGAAGCCAAGCCTGGCTGGGGCACTTAGTGCCATGGTCTGGTTGATTGGCTAGAGCTGAGTGCTAGGTTGGACTGGATGATCTTGGAGGTCTCTTCCAACCTGGTTGATTCTATGATTCTCCTACCCTTCCTTGGCAGTGACCAAGCAGCACCTGCAACCATGCCTAACCCAGTGACCCTTGTCCTTGCAGGCAGACCTTCAACGCCAGCTCCTTGCAATACTGTCGCCCTGTCTCCTCACAGAGCATCACCAGCACTGACTCTGGAGACAGCGAGGAGAACTATGTGGCAATGGTAAGGGCCTCACAGCTAAGCTATATGATCCTGGCAGGACATATACATTCCCCAGCTCTGCAAACACATTCCTAGCTCATGAGATGGAAGCGCTCAGATAGCTCCGTGACGAATGGGGTGCACGCCCTGACGCACAGCCCTGCGTGCACGGAGCAGTGACACAGCCTGGTGGGGTTTTAACTGTATGTGAGAGCAGGAGCACATATTGCCTGCTTTGCCAGGGTTTAAGAGGGGATAAAAACGTCTCTGGGCTGTCACAGCCTCTTGTCATAATTTAAGTAGCTTCCTTTGCAGGGTTTTTATTCCCCCTAAGCAGCTGCTGACATCGTGTTTGTGTGGAGGGCAGTGGCTATCGGAGCAGCAGCAGCAGCAGGGAGTGGCACTGCTCACAGGGAGGGGATTTTTGTGTCTCTTTGCAGAACTGTTCACTTGAAGCATATTTTTCAGGCTGTGTAACTGAAGGGCTAGGGGAAATCTGTGCTCTGTGTAGCGTGGCTGTGATTAGTGAAGATCCCAGAGCTGCTCTGGCCTCACCGAGGTGTGGTTCCTGGGAAAGGCTGAAGCCCGCTGCTGATGTCAGGCATCTCAATCCAAACAGCACAAAGGCAGCAGAAGTGGTCCAAAAGATAAAACTGAGAAGATTAGCTTGAAAAGAATAAAATAAAAATCATTAGCACAACATCTAATTGTTGTAAGCACAACCATAGAGCTGTTTGGATTGGAAAGGACCTGAGAGATCACCTAGTTCCAACCGCCCCCTGCCACGGCCAGGGACACTTTCCACACTTGCTCAAGGCCTCATTCAACCTGGCCTTGGATAATTTGAGGGAGGAGGCATCCACAACTGCCCTGAGTGTCCTATAATGCAATAGTATATGCATATATGGAGAGGGGGGGGGAGAGAGAGGAGGGGAGAGAGGGAGAGGGAGGGCAAGAGAGAAGGGGGGAGAGAGAAGAGGGGAGAGAGAAGGGGAGACAGGGAGAGAGAG
>WAAF01010891.1:53712-68347 GCA_013400475.1 Tricholaema leucomelas
GAGGAGAGGCTGAGGGAGCTGGGGGTGTGCAGCCTGCAGAAGAGGAGGCTCAGGGCAGAGCTCATTGCTGTCTGCAGCTCCCTGAAGGGAGGCTGTAGCCAGGTGGGGTTGGGCTCTGCTGCCAGGCAAGCAGCAACAGAAGAAGGGGACACAGTCTGAAGCTGTGCCAGGGGAGGTCTATGCTGGATGTTAGGAGGAAGTTGTTGTCAGAGAGAGTGATTGGCATTGGAATGGGCTGCCCAGGGAGGTGCTGAAGCCAAGCCTGGCTGGGGCACTTAGTGCCATGGTCTGGTTGATTGGGCAGGGCTGGGTACTAGGTTGGACTGGATGATCTTGGAGGTCTCTTCCAACCTGCTTGATTCTGTGATTCTGTGCATTAGCCTACAAGAATTGTCTGGAGTGGTATATTTTATACTGCATAAATTAAGCCGGGTGGGATGGGTGGCGACACAAAGACCTTTGTCACCCTGCTGTGGCTGTGAAACCTCAACAGGAGCAAGCAGAGGCAAAGAGCAATGCTGGGTTGCTCCCGGGCGCCCTCTGCTGACCCTGCAGCTGCACAGAGAACGAACAACACATTTCCAGCCCTCCAGATGTGCTCCAGTGACTCTGGGCACTTACACAATCTTCTCTCTATCTATATTTTATCTTACTTTTACCCCAGAACAATGCTGGAGCAAAGTCTCAGGATCACCATTCTGGTCATTTCCTGGTCGTCTCCTTCCTCCCTTTTTCTTTCTGTCTTAGAATCACAGAATCAGTCAGGGCTGGAAGGGACCACAAGGAGCAGCCAGTGCCAACCCCCCTGCCATGCCCAGGGACACCCTACCCTAGAGCAGGCTGCACACAGCCTCAGCCAGCCTGGCCTTAAACACCTCCAGCCATGGGGCCTCAACCACCTCCCTGGGCAACCCAGTCCAGCCTCTCACCACTCTCATGTTCAACAACTTCCTCCTCACCTCCAGGATGAGTCTTCTTTCTCTATCTCTTTTTTTCCTCCTCAAAATGTTGGAGATTTTAGCAATTTCCTTTCCTACAATCAAGCTTTGTAGGGAAAGGAAATTAATGCTACTACTGCTTCTCAGTACTACTCCTCTTTGGGGACAGGCTATGAGAGAATAAGGCCCTGAGAAGATCTTTTAGCAGCCTTCTAATAGCTGATGGGCTCCTACATGAAACCCAGGGAAGGACTATTTACAAAGGCTCCTTGTGATAGGATGAAGGGGAATGGATTGAAGATGGAAGAGGGGAGATTTAGATTGGAGATTAGGAAGAAGTTCTTTACAGTGAGGGTGCTCCCACCTGTGTGGTCCCATGGGATGGTTACAGTCAGGGCAACAGCCTCATCGCAGTGCCAGGGGTAGGCTTACCAAGTGAAATGCCTCATGAGAGTGCTGGAAGCTCAGCAGCATGTACTGCAGGACAGACAAAGCTCCCTCTCTCACGATGGGGTACAGCAACTTGGAGAAGACCTGGTGAGGAAGGGAGAAAAAAGCAAACTGAGAAGGCAGGAAGTCAGCAGAACACACAGGATAAAGGGCAGGAGGAAAGAGAGGCACTGGGCAACTACCACAGCTGCTGCTGCTGCTCTGTGCCTACTCCATGCCAAGTGTTGAAGCAAGCAGCCTGCAGTCAGGTCTCCAGAATCATCTCCTTCACAGCCTCAGGGCATCCTAAAAATACTGTGTGGGTACCATCACTCTTTTAGGCTTGTGCAATAACTGGTGCAGTGAGGTGCAGACTCTGCACATCCATGAGATGTACAGAGATGCAGATAAGGACACACAAGCACAGAGGGATGAGAGATTGTCTTAAAGGTGCCTCTTACAGAATCAGAGAATGATCATAGAGTCATAGAATCAACCAGGTTGGAAGAGACCTCCAAGTTCACACAGCACAACCTAGCACCCAGTCCTGGCCCAGCCAACCAGACCATGGCACTAAGTGCCCCAGCCAGGCTTGGCTTCAACACCTCCAGGCACAGAGACTCCACCACCTCCCTGGGCAGCCCATTCCAATGCCAATCACTCTCTCTGNTTCTCTCAACACCTTCCAGCACCTCAACATCTCTCTTGAATTGAGGAGCCCTGAACTGGACACAGCACTCTAGGTGTGGCTAACAATACTAGGAAGCACTGCACTTTGGTTCTCTTCAGCTTTGGGGCCTTCTCTTGACAGACAGGACAACAGTCCTTCAAAACTATTTGGGACAGCACACTCTCTTCAATACATGAAGTCACACCTTGTCAGTTCAGTTAAGAGACAAGGAGCTATTTCAGGGGCAAGAAGTGGTCTACTGTCCACACTGGTGTTTAGAAGAGCACACTCACCTTTTCAATTTTTGATAATGTGACCTCAATCAAGATGCTGAACTTCTTCACTGCAGCCAAACCCTTCAGCAGAGCAATGATCCACTTGTCAATGTTCTTTCCCAGGGGCCAGGACACCCAGTCAATCATCCTGAAATTAATCATAGAATCAGTCAGGGTTGGAAGGGACCACAAGGAGCAGCCAGTCCCAACCCCCCTGCCATGCACAGGGACACCCTACCCTAGAGCAGGCTGCACACAGCCTCAGCCAGCCTGGCCTAAAACACCTCCAGCCATGGGGCCTCAACCACCTCCCTGGGCAACCCAGTCCAGCCTCTCACCACTCTCATGCTCAGCAACTTCCTCCTCACCTCCAGTGATCTCTGTGTTGTTACTGGTAAAGAAAAACCACCCTGATTGAGATCTTTTAATTCTCTGTGTGGGAAAAACTGCTTTTCAGAAACACATTAAAAACCCAGGTCCCTACTACCCAAACCCCCAATATCTGAATGCCACAGCTAAAAAATTTCATCTACAGCCACTCAAATGTGTTGTCCTGTGTCTGCAGGTAACAAGGACTTTGCAGCTCTCACTCACTCATTCTATGATTATAGAATCATAGAATCAACCAGGTTGGAAGAGACCTCCAAGCTCATCCAGCCCAACCTAGCACCCAGCCCTGGCCAACCAACCAGACCATGGCACTAAGTGCCTCAGCCAGGCTTGGCTTCAACACCTCCAGCCACAGAGACTCCACCACCTCCCTGGG
Organism: Tricholaema leucomelas; assembly: GCA_013400475.1. Taxonomy (NCBI): domain Eukaryota; kingdom Metazoa; phylum Chordata; class Aves; order Piciformes; family Lybiidae; genus Tricholaema lacrymosa; species Tricholaema leucomelas. The sequence continues at coordinate 56,791 of WAAF01010891.1, forward strand.
CAGCCCATTCCAATGCCAATCACTCTCTCTGACAACAACTTCCTCCTAACATCCAGCATAGACCTGCCCTGACACAGCTTCAGACTGTGTCCCCTTCTTCTCTTGCTGGGTGCCTGGCAGCAGAGCCCAACCCCTCACCAGCTTCGTTGTCCTTCTCTCAACACCTTCCAGCACTTCAACATCTCTCTTCAATTCAACCCTGCACTTGGCCTTGTTCAGTCTCATCCCATTGGCCTCTGCCCACCCATCCAGCCTGGCCAGGTCCCTCTGCAGGGCTCTCCAACCCTCCAAAAGCTCCACAGCTGCTCCTAGCTTGCTGTCATCTGCAAACTTACTGATGCTGGACTCAATTTAATGCTAAATAAAAATGGGAAGTAATTAAGGCCTGGGATCTCCAAGGGTCAAACTTTGCTAACCATTCCAGTACATTTGATTTGAAGAGGTCCCAGACCTTCAGTCTCCCACCTCAGTTCAGCTGTCTTACCCCCTTTTGTTTATCAGCCTGTATCTCATGCAAAATACGTGAAGGGAAGGTAGACAGCTAAGCATCACAAGGCAAAGAGCAGGAGGAAGTGAAGTCTACAATGAAAAGTATAGCCAAAAAGCAAGCCAGGAAAGAAAGCCTGAAGAGCAGAATGTGGTGAGATGCTGAGAAATACCAAAAGTCAAACCAAGTTGGATAATTAAGCAAATACCAGAAAGGATTCTGCAGACATTTGCATCAGAAGAACATAAGGAAAGCCATGCAGACACTGAATATAGAGGATGGGAGGGTGATAAAAGATAACAACACCAAGCTGTGTGGTGCAGCAGCCAGGCTGGAGGGCAGGGATCCATCCAGAGGGACCTGCACAGGCTGCAGAGGTGGGCACAAGCCAAGCCCAGGAGGTTCAACAAAACCAAGGGCAAGGTCCTGCAGCTGGGTGGAGGCAATGCCAAGCACAAATGCAGGCTGGGCAGTGAGTGTCTGGAGAGCAGCCCTGAGGAGAGGGACTTGGGGGTGCTGGTGGAGGAGAAGCTCAACAGGAGCCAGCAGTGTGCACTTGCAGCCCAGAAAGCCAAGCAGAGCCTGGGCTGCAGCAGCAGAAGTGTGGCCAGCAGGGCCAGGGAGGTGATTCTCCCCCTCTGCTGTGCTCTGTTGAGACCCCACCTGGAGCACTGCATCCAATTCTGGAGCCCTTGGGACATGAGGGCTGTGGAGATGCTGGAGTGTGTCCAGAGCAGGGCCAGGAGGATGCTGANCCCCTATGGCAAAGCAGTAACCTCTCAAGCTGCTGCTCAAGGCCCTCATGAGCCACACCTGGAACAGGGTGCATGAAGTCACCACCTATTTCCAAGACCAATAAATTGAAGTGGGAGCAGGTGTGAAAAACTCTTGTTAAGGTGGTCAGGGAAAACATGCACATCTCCTGCAAGAAAAGCTAAATCTAATCCAGCTTGTTTAGGAAAACAGAGATGGGGAGAGATTGCTCTGCCTGCATACACTGAAGGGATAAATTCCAGAGAGAGGCAAAAGCTATTGCAGATATTCGTGCTGGCATAAAACCACATTAACTAGATGATGGCCACAAATAGATCTAGGGTGGCTGTTAGAAGAGACATTGGAGCCACTAAAGAGCCCCAGTTGTGTAACAGCTATGGAAGAAGAGCAGTGGGGACAAAAAAACCTTTCTGCTTTGAGGAGTGTAGCTCAACATGCTTGAAAGGAGTCTGGAAATGTTAGCGCCTGTAAAACAGGGACTCAGATGTCCTTCTTCACAAGCAGAGAATCGTAGAATCAAGCAGGTTGGAAGAGACCTCTAAGCTCAGCCAGCCCAACCTAGCACCCAGCCCTGCCCAACCAACCAGACCATGGCACTAAGTGCCCCAGACAGGCTTGGCCTCAACACCTCCAGGCACGGCGACTCCACCACCTCCCTGGGCAGCCCATTCCAATGCCAATCACTCTCTCTGCCAGGAACTTCCTCCTAACATCCAGCCTAGACCTGCCCTGGCACAGACTGAGGCTGTGTCCCCTTCTTCTCTTGCTGTTTGCCTGGCAGCAGAGCCCAACCCCACCTGGCTACAGCCTCCCTTCAGGGAGCTGCAGACAGCAATGAGCTCTGCCCTGAGCCTCCTCTTCTGCAGGCTGCACACCCCCAGCTCCCTCAGCCTCTCCTCACAGGGCTGTGCTCCAGGCCCCTCCCCAGCCTTGCTGCCCTTCTCTGGACACCTTCCAGCACCTCAACATCTCTCTTGAATTGAGGAGCCCAGAACTGGACACAGCACTCAAGGTGTGGCCTGAGCAGTGCTGAGCACAGGGGCAGAAGAACCTCCCTTGTCCTGCTGCCCACACTGCTCCTGAGCCAGCCCAGGATGCCATTGGCTCTGCTGCCCACCTGGGCACACTGCTGCCTCAGCTTCAGCTCTTCTCTCCCAGCACCCCCAGCTCCCTTTCATAGAATCATAGATTCAAGCAGGTTGGAAGCTCATCCAGTCCAACCTAGCACCGAGCCCTATCCAGTCAACCAGACCATGGCACTAAGTGCCTCATCCAGGCTTTCTTCTTGACTGCTGAGTATCTCAACAATCTGACATCATGGATACACATGAAGAGTTATCTGAAAAGAGGCAAGCTCTCTGTCAAACTCTACAAAGAGTGTGATGTGCTCTTACACCAGCAGGTGCCAGGCTTGCCTTCTTTTTTTAACCATCATTTGTTTTTTGCTTGATCAGAAGCTCCTTCCCAGGTCCTCCTAACCATCTCCCTCCTCTTAACCCTCAAACCAACGTTTGGATGGAGAAAATTTTGTATGCAATGGATCCTCCTCTGAAAGGTCTTTCCAACTCCTAAGTTCTTTGTTGATCTTCTAGGCATGGAGCAGACACTCACCCTGGGCTATGAGGATGATGAGGGGACTGGAGGGCATGGCTTATGAGGAGAGGCTGAGAGACCTGGGACTTTTTAGTCTGGAAGAGAGAAGACTTAGAGGGGATTTGATAAATGTTTATAAGTATCTGAGGGCTGCCAGGAGAGGGGGGACAGGCTCTGCTCACTGCTCCCTGGGATAGGACAAGGAGCAATGGGGGTAAGCTGCAGCACAGGAGGTTCCAGCTCAACACAAGGGGGAACTTCTTGACTGGAAGGGTCCCAGAGCACTGGAACAGGCTGCCCAGAGAGGCTGTGGAGTCTCCTTCTCTGGAGCCTTTCAAGGCCTGTCTGGATGTGCTCCTCTGTGATCTGTGCTAGATTGTGTGGTCCTGCTCTGGCAGGGGATTTGAACTCGATGATCCCCTTGGGTCCCTTCCAACCCCTAACATCCTGTGAGCCTGTGACCCACAGGCTCAGAGCCATTCAGTTTTCTGGGCACCCATCTGCTGTAGACACCCTACCTAAACTCCTGCATGGCTCCTCAGTGATCTCAATTAGGTTTTGCAGGCTCTGATTAATGTTTGGCTAACTCTGAGTAATCACTTACTCATCCCTTGGCCTGAAAAGAATGTTTTAGGGATGATGCCATTGATTTTACACTCTCTATGTTTAGGCACTGGTGCTGCTAAAGGATTTCTTGCCTGGAACTCACAGCAGCAGGTGCCCAGGAGGAGGAAAGAATGGAGAAAATGGCTAAGAATTGAGCAGATCATTTGAGCTTTCCTCTTGGGTAAACCTTTTTCAGCAAGCCAAAGGAGAAGCAACTTCTTCCTGCCTACTTGAAGTTCCCATCAGGAAAAATGTGTTTCTGTGATGTAACCTTAACTGGAGGGGACACAGATCCTAGAAGAAGAGGGGAAAAGAGATGTTTCCAGACTTGCTCCACAAGTCACAGCATCTCTCTTGGGTTAACTGTGAGTGCTGCTGCCTGTGAACATCACCCATTCAAATGGAGGCCTCTAAGCAAAGCCTGAGTTGGAGATGGAACCATAAAATGGCTTAGGTTGGAACAGAGACCCTTAAAGATCATTAAAGCAAAGCCTGAGTTGGAGATGGAACCATAAAATGGCTTAGGTTGGAACAGAGACCCTTAAAGATCATTAAAGCAAAGCCTGAGTTGGAGATGGAACCATAAAATGGCTTAGGTTGAAACTGACCCTTAAAGATCATTAAAGCAAAGCCTGAGTTGGAGATGGAACCATAAAATGACTTAGGTTGAAACTGACCCTTAAAGATCATTAAAGCAAAGCCTGAGTTGGAGATGGAACCATAAAATGACTTAGGTTGAAACTGACCCTTAAAGATCATTAAAGCAAAGCCTGAGTTGGAGATGGAACCATAAAATGACTTAGGTTGAAACTGACCCTTAAAGATCATTAAAGCAAAGCCTGAGTTGGAGATGGAACCATAAAATGACTTAGGTTGAAACTGACCCTTAAAGATCATTAAAGCAAGTGTGGAGAAAGGCACTGGAGCACAGATGAGCTGCAGGACTCGGACACAAGTGTGCAAGGCAGATTTACTGATGCCAAAGAGGGCTCTGGCTCTGCACAGACCAGGTCCTGTGTGCCAAGCACTGTTTCACCAAGCCTTGATGTCTCCATTGACTGCCTTCACAAAGAGCAGGGACAAACACTATGCAGGACTAACATTCAGCCCATCAGCACCGCATTTACCTGCCAAAGGTGTTCCAGAGCACTCCAAATTCCTTTCTTTTCCTCCCCCCACCCCAACCAGAGGGCTTGAATGGGGAGAAGAAGGCACAAAAACTGCTTTTCTTCCCCTGTCCTGCAGGCTTGAAGGGGGAACAGCAGGAGGCACCTTCCCACACGTGTGCTGACCTGTGTGGAAGCCCACACAGATGTTAGGAAGAAGTTATTTGAGTGAGGGTGGTGAGGCACTGGCACAGGTTGCCCAGGGAGGTTGTGGCTGCTCCCTCCCTGGAGGTGTTCGAGGCCAGGTTGGGTGAGACCTTGAGCAACCTGTTCTAGTGGGAGGTGTCCCTGCCTATGGCAGGGGGTTGCAACACGTTGAGCTTTGTGGTCCTTCCCAACCTAACCCACTGCATGATTCTATAATTTCCTAGGCCCTCACAGGGATGGAAGGAAGGATCCAGAGATTCCTTTTTCTCCACACACTCCTCATGAGGCAGCATCAGCCAAACTGGTTGAGAAGAAACCCACACAAAGGAAGTGAGTGAAGCTTTCAGGTGGGTTTTGTTTCCCACCTAAATGAGAACAGCATTTACTAGTGGAGCTTCTCCTACCTGCCAATGGCTGTCATCATTTGCACATCAGTGATGCTGTCATCATTGGTTAGGTTTCTTATGACACTATCCATGAGCTCCAGAGGGACGAACTGGACCACGCTGGCCAAAGCATTGGATGGTGCTTCCTGCTCCTCTGCAAGACATGAATGAACACCAGCAGTGACCAGGGGATTGAGTCCAGCATCAGTGAGTTTGCGGATGACACTAAGCTAGGAGCAGCTGTGGAGTTGTTGGAGGGTAGGAGAGCCCTGCAGAGGGACCTGGCCAGGCTGGATGGGTGGGCAGAGGCCAATGGGATGAGATTGAAGAAGGCCAAGTGCAGGGTTCTGCACTTTGGCCACAATAACCCCAAGCAGCACTACAGGCTGGGGACAGAGTGGCTGAGAGCAGCCAGGCAGAGAGGGAGCTGGGGGTGTGCAGCCTGCAGAAGAGGAAGCTCAGGGCAGAGCTCATTGCTGTCTGCAGCTGCCTGAAGGGAGGCTGTAGCCAGCTGGGGTTGGGCTCTGCTGCCAGGCAAGCAGCTACAGTACAAGGGGACACAGCCTCAGTCTGTGCCATGGGAGGTCTAGGCTGGATGTTAGGAGGAAGTTGTTGGCAGAGAGAGTGATTGGCATTGGAATGGGCTGCCCAGGGAGGTGGTGGAGTGTCTGTGCCTGGAGATGTTGAAGCCAAGCCTGGCTGGGGCACTTGGTGCCATGGTCTGGTTGATTGGCCAGAGTTGGGTGCAAGGTTGGACTGGATGATCTTGGAGGTCTCTTCCAACTTGGTTAATTCTATGATTCTATGATTCCAGGAATGAAGATGTCAATTGAAAGACAGACCAGGCACACGAGGGCACTTTTCATCTCTAAACCCCAGGTCATTTCTTCCAATGTAAATGGAGCAGGTAGTCAGATGGTGTATGAGCAATGTGGAATCCTTACTCAGCCATGCAAGGAGGAGAATTCCTCAAACCTCAATGTAGGGCATGAAGATATTGGGTCATAACAGATGGGCTGCTGCATGAATCAATGAATCATAGAACTGGTTTAGTTGAAGAGACCTTTAAGATCATCAACTGTTAGCACAGCCAAGTTCTGCTTGTTAGGAAGAAATTCTTCATGGATAGAGTGACTGCCATTGGAATGGGCTGCCTGGAGAGGTGGCAGAGTCACCATCCCTGGAGGTGTTTAAGAGGAGGCTGGATGAGGCACACAGTGCCATGGGTTAGTTAACTAGAAGGGTGAGGTGATAGGTTGGGCTTGATGGTCCAAGAGGTCTTTTCCAACCTGGTTAATTTTGTGATTCACCACTAAAACATATACCTCAGCACCACATCTCTGAGCCTTCTGAACATCTCCATGGATGGATGGCACCAGTACAGGCTGAGAGCTGCCCTGCTGGAGAGCAACTCCATAGGGAAACACCATGGAGTCCTGGTGGACAGCAAGCTCTCCATGGGACAGCAATGTGGCCAAGAGAGACAATGGCATCCTGGGGTATGTCAAGCATGTCCAGGGCAGGGACACCCTACCCTCGAGCAGGCTGCACACAGCCTCAGCCAGCCTGGCCTTAAACATCTTCAGCCATGGGGCTTCAAACACCTCCCTGGGCAACCCAGTCCAGCCTCTCACCACTCTCATGCTCAACAACTTCCTCCTAACATCCAGCCTGAATCTACTCATTTCCAGCTTTGTTCCATTCCCCTCAGTCCTATCTCTACCTGACAGCCTAAAAAGTCTCTCCCCAGCTTTCCTGTAACCCCCTTAAGATACTGAAAGGTCACAATAATGTCACCTTGGAGCCTTCTCCTCTCTGGACTGAACAGCCCCCACTCTTTCAGTCTGTCCTCACAGGATATGTTCTCCAGCCCTCTGCTCATCCTCATGGCCCTTCTCTAGACACCTTCCAGCACATCCACATCCCTCTTGTCATAGGGGCTCCAGAACTGGATGTGGTCTCACCAGTGCACAGTAGAGTGGGGGAATTGCCTCCCTGCCCCTGCTGGCCACGCTTCTGCTGCAGCCCAGGCTCTGCTTGGCTTTCTGGGCTGCAAGTGCACACTGACAGCTCCTATCGAGCTTCTTGTCCAGCAGCACCTCCAAATCCATCTCCTCAGGGCTGCTTTCCAGCCAGATTACCTGTTGAAGAAATGATAGTGAAGAGCTCCTTCAAAGAAGGCAGGATGGCTGAGGTCTGGGTCCTCCAGATCCTCTGCAGCAGACCGCTGACTTTGTTGACCTGCTCCAGGAACTCCATGATGTCCTCTTCCCGCTCCGAGGCGCACTGGAAGTGGCCGATGCAGCGGATCAGCTGCTGACAGAAGAGGAGCTGGTGCTTGCCGCTGGGGATGCACTGAGGATGCTGGACCAAGAGCCTGCTGATCTTGGCACACTGCTTGGGGCTGGGCCTCTCGCAGACTTTTCGGAGCACCTCGATCCTCAGCAGGCTGAAGATGCTGTTTGCTGAAGGGCTTTCCAAGATGAACTGCAATCCCAGCTGGATATAATCCAGGATGTAATGGCTTCTCTTCCCCAGGGGTCCGTAACCCTCCTGCAGGAGGCTCAGCAGGAAGCGGACGTTGAAGAACTCCTCAAATTCCTCTGGGTGGTAGTGGCCATAAACCTCCAAAACCTCTTTCCCAATCTCTCTTTTATACTTGGTGTCCCCTGTGAGGTAAAGCTTGGTGGACAGCTCCAGCATGGACCAGCATTGCTCACTGTCCATGGGCTGCTTCGCCGCCTCAATGACGCGCCGCACCAGCCCTTGCTTCACGTTGTTGGGGTATGAGGACATCACCACAGCTTCCAGGATCTTGTCCATCTCTGCTGAAAGAGAAACACAGGGAACATTCTGGATGGAAAAGACCCCCCCAGGATCATCCAGTCCAACCATCATCCCTGCTCTACAGAGTTCACCCTTAAACTGTATCATAGAATCAACCAGGTTGGAAGAGACCTCCAAGCTCACCCAGTCCGACTCATCATAGAATCAACCAGGTTGGAAGAGATCTCCAAGCTCACACAGTCCAATCTGTCATAGAATCATAGAATCAACCAGGTTGGAAGAGACCTCCAAGCTCATCCAGTCCAACCTAGCACCCAGCCCTGTTCAGTCAAGTAGACCATGGCACTAAGTGCCCCAACCAGTCTTATCCTCAAGTACCACATCCAAATGACTTCTAAACACATCCAGGGTTGATGACTCCACCACCTCCTTGTCCAGCCCATTCCAATGCCTGATCACTCTTCCTGGGAAAAAGTGTTTCCTAATGTCCAGTCTGAAGCCACCCAGTTGCAGCTTGAGGCCATTCCCTCTTGTTCACAGAATCACCGAACTTTAGAGGTTGGAAGGGACCTCCAGAGATCATTGAGTCCCACCTCCCTGCCAAGGAACAGATCAGGAGCAGCCTCTCCCCAACATCCTTTCAGGTAGCTGTAGACAGCCCATGAGGCCTCCCCACAGCCTCCTGTTCCTCAAACTAACCATTACCAGCTCACTCAGTCGTTCCTCATAAGATATGTGAGCTTTGTTGCCCTCCTCTGCACTGGCTCCAGCACCTTCCCATCCCTCTTGGAATGAGGTGCCCAAACCTGAACACAACACTCTAGGCCCCATGGCTGGAGGTGTTTAAGGCCAGGCTGGCTGAGGCTGTGTGCAGCCTGCCCTAGGGTAAGGTGTCCCTGGGCATGGCAGGGGGGTTGGAACTGGCTGATCCCTGTGGTCCCTTCCAACCCTGACTCTATGATTCTATGATTCAAGGTGTGGCCTCACCAGAGCCAAGTCCAAGGGGACAATCACCTCCCTGTCCTTGTTGGACACAGCATTTCTAACCCAAGCCACGATGCCATTGGCTTTCTTTGCTACCTGGGCACACTGCTGGTTCATACTGAGCTGCTGAACTAAGCAGCAGAGTAGCTCAAGCATGCTGAGCTTTCAAGCCTCGGTTGGCAAGGAAGGTCAATGAAGCAAAGCTTGAGAGCTGTGTGGGAAGATTCACAGAGAGAGTGATTGGCATTGGAATGGGCTGCCCAGGGAGGTGCTGGAGTCACCATCCCTGGAGGTGTTGAAGCCAAGCCTGGCTGGGGCACTTAGTGCCATGGTCTAGTTGACTGGCTAGGGCTGGGTGCTAGGTTGGGCTGGATGAGCTTGGAGGTCTCTTCCAACCTGCTTGATTCTGTGATTCTATGAAGATGATGATTTCTTGTAACCATTTTACAGTAACATTCAGAAGTGTTTCCATTCTGTTGATATTTGACTGAGACTAAAGCCCCCAGCCTGGATGAATACACATAAAAGTAGAACTCGCTCAGGCTAACCACACACCTGAGCATTTCTATCTTGTAAACAACCAGCTGCAGTCTTACACTTGGCCCTAGAGATGGATGACCTCACTCTCCTCGATGAGTGCATAGAATCATAGCATCAGCCAGGTTGGAAGAGACCTCCAAGCCTATCCAGTCCAACCTAGCACCCAGCCCTGTCCAGTCAACTAGATCCAATCAACTCCTTTGTCCTGCTGCCCACACTGCTCCTGAGCCAGCCCAGGATGCCATTGGCTCTGCTGCCCACCTGGGCACACTGCTGCCTCAGCTTCAGCTCCTCTCTCCCAGCACCCCCAGCTCCCTCTCTGCCTGGNCTTCCAGCCAGTTCTTGACCCATACCAGAGTGAATCTGTCCAAGCCAGGAGCTGCCAGCTGTGCCAGGAGCTTGTTCTGGCAGACAGTGCCAAAGGCTTTGCTGCAGTCCAGGTAGACTCCATCCACAACCTGCCCCACACTCACCAGGCAGGGAACCTGATCATAAAAGGAGCTCAGGTTGGTCAGGCAGGACCTGTCCTTCCTAAACCCATGCTGGCTGGGCCTGATCCTTTAGCCATCCTGTAGGTGCTTTGTGATGGCACTCAAGATGACCTCTTCCATGCCCTTGCCCGGCACTGCAGTCAGGCTGACAGTCTGGAATTTCCCAGTTCCCCCTTCTAGACCTTCTTGTGGATGGGCATCACATTGGCTTCCAGTCTCTGGGGACCTCTCCAGTGAGCCAGGACTGTTGATAAATGATGGAGAGTGGCTTGGCCAGTTCATCTGCCAGCTCTCTCAGCACCCTGGGATGGATCCCATCTGGTCCCATGGACTTGTGAGGATCCAAGTGGCTCAGCAGGTCTCTTAGTTCTTCCTCCTGGATCACAGGGGGACTATATTGGTCCCTGCCTCCATCTGCCATCTCAGGAGTCCAGTTGCCCTGGAGACAACCTGTCCCACTATTGAAGGTTGAGGCATAGAAGGTGTTAAGCACCTCTGCCTTTTCCTCATCCTTTGTCACTATATTCCCCTCAGCAATCCAAGATGCTGCCATGTGTCATACAAAATCCAACCCCTGCTGAAGACAGCCAGCTACAGACCCACAGAGGGCTTGAGTGGGCAATTAGAAGAGTCAAGGTCTTCTAGTGGTCTCTGCTGGCTCAGATGCTGCCCAGAAAAGTGGTGGAGTCACCATCCCTGGTGGTGTTCCAAACGTGTGTAGACATGGAACTTAGGAACGTGGTTTAGTAGGCACAGTGGTACTGGTCTCACAGTTCACAGAATCATAGAATCAACCAGGTTGGAAGAGACCTCCAAGATCATCCAGCCCAACCTATCCAAACTATCCATCCAGTCCAACCAATAAAGTTGGACATAATGATCTGAGAGATCTTTTTTCTATCTCAAACAATTCTGTGCCTCTCTGGGTCTCTGATTCTGTGATTCTATTCTAAGATGATAAAATCACAGAATGGGTTGGGTTGGAAGAGACCCCCAGAGGTCATCTTAACATTTCTTTTTAGCCCAGGTCCAGCCTGGAGGATGAATCAGGGTTTGCAGTGAAGCAGGCTGTGGTCTGCAAGATCACAGAAATGGGAAGTGTGTGCAAGCCCTCCTGCAGTGAGCAGGGACATCCTCTGCTAGATCACAGAATCAGAGAATCAATCAGGGTTGGAAGGGACCACAAGGAGCAGCCAGTGCCAACTCCCCTGCCATGCCCAGGGACACCCTACCCTAGAGCAGGCTGCACACAGCCTCAGCCAGCCTGGCCTTAAACACCTCCAGCCATGGGGCCTCAACCACCTCCCTGGGCAACCCACTCCAGCCTCTCACCACTCTCATGCTCAACAACTTCCTCCTCACCTCCAGCCTCACTCTCCCCACCTCCACCTTTGCTCCATTGTCCTCACTCCTGGCACTTCCCCTCAAAAGTCCCTCCCCAGATTTTTGTAGCCCTCTTCAGATGCTGGAAGGCCACAAGAAGGTCACCTGGGAGCCTCCTCTTCTCCAGACACAACAGCCCCAACTCTTTCAGTCTGTGCTCACAGCAGAGCTGCTGCAGCCCTCTCAGCATCCTCCTGGCCCTGCTCTGGACAC
>WAAF01010891.1:69176-81159 GCA_013400475.1 Tricholaema leucomelas
GGGAGGTCTGGGCTGGATGTTAGGAGGAAGTTCCTGGCAGAGAGAGTGATTGGCATTGGAATGGGCTGCCCAGGGAGGTGGTGGAGTCTCCGTGGCTGGAGGTGTTGAAGCCAAGCCTGGCTGGGGCACTTAGTGCCATGGTCTGGTTGGTTGGGCAGGGCTGGGTGCTAGGTTGGGCTAGATGAGCTTGGAGCTCTCTTCCAACCTGTTTGGGAGGATTTCTTGCTTGTCAAGAGAACCACGTTCCTGGAGCACACAAGGATGCTGTAGGAGGTCAACATACTGTTAATCTGTAGAGCAGCTTTGGGGTTCTCATCTGCTCACATGAAATAGAAAGCACACAAAATGTGCAGGGGAAAAGAAAAGCCCCAGGAAATGCTCCCCCAGTGAAGAACTGATAGGAGCAGCATGGCTAAAAGCACAGATTCAGGAGGGAAAAAAACCTTGGGAAGTCTCTTGTCCAATCCCTGCACAGAGTTGAAATCAAACTGCTGAGGGCTTTGACCTAGACAGTCTTGAAAACACCCCAGGATGGAGAGCATTAGGCATTAGAAGGAAGTTCTTTGGATACTAGAAGTAATTTCTTCACAATGAGAGTAGTGAAATAGTGAACAGGTTGCCCAGAGATGTGGTGGAAGCCCCATCCTTGGAGACATTCAAAAGGTCAAACTTGATAAGGCCCTGAAGAACCTGGTCTGGTTAAAGATATCACAGTGGGGCTGGACCAGATGACTTTTGAGGGTCTCTTCCAACCCAGTGTTAAACTATTATGATTCTGTGATCATGCCACTACCCTGGGCACCCTGCCCCAGTATCTAATTAGCTCATACTGGGAAGGTTTGGGTTATTTCCACTTGGGAACTCTCATTTCAGTTGTAGTTTGTTTTTTTCTCATTCTTCTGCCATGTACTGCTGTGGAAAGCTTGGCTCCACCTCCAGGGGAGATTTAGGTTGGGTATCATAGAATCATAACATCAACCAGGTTGGAAGAAACCTCCAAGCTCAGCCAGCCCAACCTAGCACCCAGCCCTGCCCAACCAACCAGACCATGGCACTAAGTGCTCCATCCAGGCTTGGCTTCAACACCTCCAGGGACAGAGACTCCCAGTAGTCACAGCAGCTGGGTTATGCCTGGACTTGATGATTTTAAAGGTCTTTCCCAAACTCAATGATTCTATCATGATATGAACTCCACCATCTGAACAAGATCTATTATACTTTGTGTTTCCAGATCATCCATCATAGAATCACAGAATCAAGCAGGTTGAAAGAGACCTCCAAGCTCAGCCAGCCCAACCTAGCACCCAGCCCTGGCCAATCAACCAGACCATGGCACTAAGTGCTTCATCCAGGAATCATCCTGGAATGGGTTACCCAGGGAGGTGGTTGGGGCCCCATAGAATCATAGAATGAGTCAGGGTTGGAAGGGACCACAAGCATCATCCAGTTCCAACCCCCCTGCCATGCCTGGAGCTGTTTAAGGCCAGGCTGGCTGAGGCTGTGTGCAGCCTGCTCTAGGGTAGGGTGTCCCTGGGCATGGCAGGGGGGTTGGAACTGGCTGATCCTTGTGGTCCCTTCCAACCCTGACTCATTCTATGATTTGCAAGAGGTGTTTGTTGCTGCCCAGAAGATGTGTCCCTGAAAGGACAGATACCAAACCATGCTCTAGAAACCAGAGAAGGAAAAGGAATTTAACCAAACAGCAGCAGCAACCAGTTTAGCTTTGAGTAAACTGCAAAAATATAACCAAATTAAACCTCAGGATGAAAAGTCACCTTCAGATTGGCTTTGGTCTAATCTTCACAATGGGTATGGTTCAGAGGTACCCTCATATTTCTCCCCAGGCTCTGCTTTTCCTTCAGCCAGGAGCCATTTCAGCTGGAAGCTATCCAATTACTTCTGAATTAATTCATTCCCCCTCTCCCTGCCAGCAGCAGAACTCCACTATAGGCTTCTTAGTATTTTCCAGCACATTGCAGTTATCTGTTCCTGCATCCCAGACCTTCAAAAGCTCTGAAAGCACAGACCTAAACCTTACCTTTAGGCAACCTCAGCAATCAGTTCAGCACATTTCCTACAACAGCATCATAAAGAATTGGAAAGGAGGAAAATAATCCCACCATCCTACCAGGGGCTGACAAACAAAATGATGTGCTCCTTGCTTAGAGAGAAGAAGAAACCATGATCTGCTTCCCTGAATTCACTGGAGGTTTGGAAGTAGAGAAATGAGACTCAGCTTCTATTCATAGAATCATAGAATGGAATAGAAAGGAATAGAACAGAAGGATAGAATCAGGTAGGGTTGGAAGAGATCACAAGGATCAGCCAGTTCCAACCCCCCTGCCATGCCCAGGGACACCCTACCCTAGAGCTGGCTGCACACAGCCTCAGCCAGCCTGGCCTTAAACACCTCCAGGGATGGCAGGGGAGCTGGAATTAGACAATCCTTGTGGTCCCTTCCAACCCTGATTCATTCTATGATTCCATGGGGCCTCAACCACCTCCCTGGCCAACCCATTCCAGCCTCTCACCACTCTCATGCTCAACAACTTCCTCCTCACCTGCAGGCTGAACTTCCCCACCTCCAGCTTGTCAAATGTTGATGAGCTCCTTCATTTTATTTGTGGCTGTAGATGCAACTAAAGTCTGGAGCCAGAGCTGTTGTCTTCTACAGCACTCCTTTTATTTTGAGTAGGCATGGGAGGCAGCACTGTGGAGCCTGGTGTGTATTTGGGGATGCAGCAGGTGTTACCTGATGCTATCAGCACTTGGCAATACGCCAGGTGGAAAAGAGAGCATCTTCAGCATTGTAGGGCTGAGCATCTGCATGATAAGGCTGAGCTGGGAAGACATCCCTCCCCTTTCCCAAAGCACACCACAGGATCCCAGGCTCACAGGGTATTAGGGGTTGGAAGGGACCCAAGGAGATCATCCAGTCCAATCCCCCTGCCAGAGCAGGACCACACAATCTAGCACAGATCACAGAGAAACACATCCAGACAGGCCTTGAAAGGCTCCAGAGAAGGAGACTCCACAACCTCTCTGGGCAGCCTGTGCCAGGGCTCTGGGACCCTCACAGTAAAGAAGTTCCCCCTTGTGTTGAGGCAGAACCTCTTTTGCTGCAACTTACACCAATTGCTCCTTGTCCTATCCCAGGGATCACAGGATCACAGGATATTAGGGGTTGGAAGGGACTCAAGGAGATCATCGAGTCCACATCTTCCTCTCTAGAAGATCTTCAAGATAGAGAGAAGCATTATCTGAGAACCTGTTGTGCTTTTGGTTCCAAACCATACAGAACCTAATGTTGCCAGCCTCCCTTTAGCTTTTGGGATGATCATAGAGCATAGCCTCTTGGAAGCTGTGTGCTGGGAAGAGCCAGTGATCAAATGCCTGGATGAGGCAGGGCAGGTCTAGGCTGGATGTTAGGAGGAAGTTGTTGTCAGAGAGAGTGATTGGCATTGGAATGGGCTGCCCAGGGAGGTGGTGGAGTCTCTGTGCCTGGAGGTGTTGAAGCCAAGCCTGGCTGGGGCACTTAGTGCCATGGTCTGGTTGATTGGCTATGACTGAGTGCTAGGTTGGATTGGATGAGCTTGGAGGTCTCTTCCATCCTGCTTGATTCTATGATTCTATGATTTACCCAGGGTGAATCTTAGTCAAGCTCCATTAACCTGTAAGGGTGGACTAGTAGATTTGTGGATGAGGAGAGAATGGGAGATGTTATCTTCTCTGACTTCAGCAAGGCTTCTGAGATGATGAGAATGATGGAGAGGGACTTTTTAGGCTGTCAGGTAGTGATAGGACTGGGGGGAATGGAACAAAGCTATATCCCTTCCCTCAATCCCTCTGGACATCCCTTCTCCCTAAATACCTTTTATTGTTCGTTAAAGCTACTTTCTTAACTTCCAAGTCCTTTTGTTTCCCCTTCCTTCCTCTGCCTATCTTTTTTCCTGAGGGGTGAGGGTAATCTAAATCCTGTCCTGTGGAGTTCTTGCCCTGGAAGCCTCAAACAGTGGCAGTAGGCACCCCACTCACACAGTCATTCTTATCACTTCCCTGGGACTGTTATTTTGAAAGGCTAAAAAATCCTTCTCAGTAAGTAGCAAGGAGTTGCAATTTCCTTACAGAGCTGGAAGTCATCAGACAGAGGCCACGTGAGGATGGGTTCTCATCCTGCATCTCCTACTTCTGCCTTCCCATGATCTACTCCTTGTTTAGCTGAGGTCTGCTTTTTCTGACTCCATAATTTCAATCAGTGCAAATGATGTGACTCTAATTCATAGAATCAGAGAATCAAGCAGGTTGGAAGAGACCTCCAAGCTCAGCCAGTCCAACCTAGCACCCAGCCCTGCCCAAGCAACCAGACCATGGCACTAAGTGCCCCAGCCAGGCTTGGCTTCAACACCTCCAGGCACAGAGACTCCACCACCTCCCTGGGCAGCCCATTCCAATGCCAATCACTCTCTCTGACAACAACTTCCTCCTAACATCCAGCCTAAAGCACAACTTGAGACTGTGTCCCCTTGAGCCCAACCCCAGCTGGCTACAGCCTCGCTTCAGGCAGCTGCAGACAGCAATGAGCTCTGCCCTGAGCCTCCTCTTCTGCAGGCTGCACACCCCCAGCTCCCTCAGCCTCTCCTCACAGGGCTCTGCTCCAGGCCCCTCCCCAGCCTTGCTGCCCTTCTCTCAACACCTTCCAGCACCTCAACATCTCTCTGCAATTCAGGAGACCACAATTGGACATAGTACTGCAGGTGTGGCCTGTGCAGTGCTGAGCACAGGGGCAGAAGAACCTCCCTTGTCCTGCTGCCCACACTGCTCCTCAGCCAGCCCAGGATGCCATTGGCTCTGCTGCCCACCTGGGCACACTGCTGGCTACATTTGGCATCAGATGCCCAAAAGATCTGTCCTGCCTGCACTAGGTCAATTTCTCTCAGGACTGTCACTCCTCCTAGCATCCCTTAGACGACAAATCTCCCTTTGCTTCCTCCAAAAGCCTTCTGCTCTCCTCCTTAGCCAGAGCTCCCAGCCAGAGCTGTGCTGCCCTAGTGGGAGCACTCAGATCTGCACTGACCTTCAGACCAATGTCTTTTCTGTTGTCATCCCTGGAGACTGTAAATACTTCGACTCCGGAAAGCTGCTTGGTTTATTGGAGGTATTTATAGCATTAACATCACTCTTCTTCCTTCAGATTCCTGCCTGCTCTTGTCTGTGTATAGAAATTAAACCCCTGGATATAACCCAAGGAAAAACCTCCTCCTATTCACCAAGGCATACTGGTCTAGGGGCTGACACTGTTGACACTGGCTGAGATTCACCAGGCACTGCCTCACGGCTTGGAGATACAGAGAGCTCGAATTTTCTGGTGGTGCCTTCAGGAAGAATGGAATATGATGCTCCTTTGAGACCTCAGCTTCCCTCCAGACACCAGCATGTTTGCTTTGCACCAGCCAGTCCAGAAACCAGGAAGGCAAAGTGAAATGAAAACAACAAACCTTACAGACTCTGTAACAAAGACGTCCTTACGGACTCCATAACAAAGGCACTTTGAACCCCCTCCCTGGGTGAAAGCTCAACCTCCTGCTACATCCTTTCAGTCTGAGGTAGGCCTTTGATACTGTTTCCCATGGAATTTCCATGAAAAAAAAAAACAACAAACAACTAGATGGCCTTGGCCTGGATGAGCATAAAACCTGCTGGATAAAACCCTGGCTAGATAGCCTGGCCCAAGGACTGGTGGTCACAGAATCAGAGAATCATAATCATAGAATCAAGAAGGTTGGAAGAGAGCTCCAAGCTCAGCCAGTCCAACCTAGCCCCCAGCCCTGCCCAACCAACCAGACCATGGCACTAAGTGCCCCAGCCAGGCTTGGCTTCAACACCTCCAGCCACGATGACTCCACCACCTCCCTGGGCAGCCCATTCCAATGCCAATCACTCTCTCTGACAACAACTTCCTCCTAACATCCAGCCTAGACCTCCCCTGCCACAGCTTGAGACTGTGTCCCCTTCTTCTCTTGCTGCTTGCCTGGCACTAGGGACCAACCCCACCCGGCTACAACCTCCCTTCAGGTAGTTGTAGACAGCAATGAGATCACCTCTGAGCCTCAGGACCACTCTTGAGGTCAGTGGAATTCAATCCAGCTGGCAGGTGGTCACAAAGTGTTCCTCAAGGCTCAACGTTGGGACCACTTCTGTTTAACATCTTTATCGCTGATCTTGATGAGGAGTTAGAGGGCACCATTAGTAAATCTGTAGATCACACCAATTTAGGTGGGAGTGTTGAGCTGCTTGAGGGTAGGAAAGCTCTTCAGAGAGTCTTAGACAGGCTGGGTCAGAGGCCAAGTCAGTGGAATGTGCTTCATCAAAGTCAAGTGCTGAGTCCTGCACTCAAGCCTCAACAACCCCATGCAGCACTAGAGGATCAGAAAAGAATAGGGTTGGGTGCTAGGTTGGACTGGATGATCTTGAAGGTCTCTTCAACCTGGTTGATTCTGTGATTCTAAGTCTAGTTGAGAGGTGTCCCTGCTCATGGCAGGGAGGTTGGAGTAGATGATCTGTGGGGTTCCTTCCAGCATAAGCCATTCTATGATGATTCTACGAAGCGTGGCTGGAAAGTTGTACAGCAGAAAGGGTCCTGGGGGGTTCTAATGGACCAGCTGCTGAGTATGAGCCAGCAGTGTGCCCAGGTGGCACCCTGGCTTGTATCAGCAATAGTGTGACCAGTAGGAGTAGGGAAGTGATTGCCACCCTGTGCTCACTACTGGTGAGGCCACACCTCAAGTACTGTGTTCAGCTTTGGGCATCTCGATGCAAAAAAAAGACACTGAGGGGCTGGAGCTGGTGCAAAGAAGAGCAACAAAGCTGGTGAAGGGCCTAGAGAATGATTCTGATGAAGAGCAGCTGAGGGGACTGGGACTGGTTATTTTGAAGAAGAGGAGGCTGAGAGGAGACCTTATCACACTCTATAACTCCCTGAAATGACAGTATAGAGAGGTTGGTGCTGGTCTCTTCTCACAGGTAGTTAGTGACAGAACAAGAGAAAGAGCCTGATGCTTTGCTGAGGTAGATTTAGGATGGATTAGGGGACAAAAAAATCACTGAAAGAGTGGTCAAACATTGGAATGGGCTGCCCAGGGAGGGGTTTGAGTCACTGTCCCTACAGGTGTTTAAAGGATTCTGTCCTGAGTCTTGTGATAAAACCTTACAGATGTGGCAAACATTTCAGCATCTGCTTTTATCCTTCAGAAACATGCAAAGTCCAAGCCAGGGCAGATTTAACCTGAGAGGAGACTGGATCTGGGCTATCAAAGTAGTCCAGATCCTCAGTTTTAGGTTCTTTTGGCTCCCTGTGGAATAGGAACATCACTAGGTGCCTCTCCCCATATCATCTTCCCTAAGGAAAACTTGAACCCATCTTGGTCAATTTCTCATCTCAAGATGCTGCCTTGTAAACAGCTTTGCAAAGCCCTGCAGGTAGGAGGTGAATGCTCACACACTCTCTTGCCAATGGTACTCCTGTATCTCTCCCTCCAAGCATCCCCCTGCAGCCTGACATCCAAATCCTTGAGCATGTCTCCTCCAGAGTTTCCTCCTGCATCCTGACCACAGAGCATCCCTCTCTATGAACATCTCTCTGGGAATCCTGTATCCTGGGTCTGTCTCCAGAACACGTCCCTCCAAGCGCTCCAAGCTCATGTATCCTTCCTGCATTCCAACCCTCCAAGCAGCCCTTCCTCCAACCATTCCTCCTGCATACCTCCCTCCAAGCCATTTTCTACATCCCAGCTCCCAAGTATCCCACCCATCCCTCCTGCATCTCTTCTTCTGAGCAGTCCAGTTCCTGAGAACTGTAACCTAGGTCCTAAGCACTCCTTACTCCCAACTTCTTTCTGCATCCCAACCCCTGAGCAACCTGCTGCATCCCAGACACGAAGAATTTCTCCCTTTGAGCATCCCACCTGCACATCCCTTTCCCTGAGATTTCCCTTCTGCATTTCAACTCCTGTATCCCTCCCCACCGAGCATCCTGCCTGCAGCCCTTTCCCCAGCTACCTCTCCTGCGTCACTCAACCCGAGCATCCCTTCTGCATCTCTTCCCTCGAGCATCCCCGATTAGAGCTTCCCTTCTGCATCCCTTTCCCTGAGACTTATTCTGCAGTCCTAACCCTAAGCATTCATCCCTTTGAGCACCTCAACCCCTCAAGCACTCCTCCTGCATCCTTCACCCCAAGCATTCCTTCTGAATCCCTTTCCCCAGCTACCTCTCCCGCACATCTTCCAAGCACCTCTTCTGCACATCTTTCCCTGAGCACCTCTTCTGCATCCCTTCTTTTGAGTATCCCTTCTGCACCCACTTCCTCAAGACTTCCCTTCTGCATCCTTTCCCCCAAGCATTCCTCTCTCCAAGCATCCCAGAACCAAGCACCTCAACCTCCAAGCATTCCTTTGAGCATTCCCCCTCAGAGCATCCCTCTCACACCGCTTTCCCCAAGACTTGCCTTATGCACCTCTTTCCCTGAGTACACCTCCTGCATCCATTTGCCAGAGTAACCCTTCTGCATCTCTTCCCTCAAGCATCCTTCTCTTTGAGCATCTCTCCTGCAGCCCTTTCCCCAAGATTTGCTTTCTGCATCCCACACCCTGAGCACCCCTCCCTCCAAGCAGCCTGACCCCCTTTTAGCATCCCTCATGCACCCCTTTTCCCAACCACATCTCCTGCATCCCTTTCCCTGAGCCCCATTTCTGCATCCCCTCTTGGAGCACCCCTCTTGCACTTCTTTCCCCAAGACTTCTGCATCCCCATCCCTGAGCATCCTTCCCTCTAGCAGCTTGACCTGATTTGATCATCCCTTCTGCACCCCTTTTGCTATGCCTCTCTTCTGTATCCCTCCTTATAAGCATCCCTCCTGTACATCCTTTTCCCTGAGACTTCCCTTCTGCATCTCGACCCCTGAGCATCCCTCCTGTATCACTTACCTTGAGCACCCCCTCCTGCATTCCTTCCCCGGAGCGTCCCTCCTAAATTATTTCCCCTGAGCCGTACCCCTTCATGTCTTCCCTCGAGCATACCTCCCTTTAGCACCGCTCCTGCACTCCTTTCCCCGACTTCCCTTCCTGCATCACTCATCCTGAGCATCCCTCTCTCTTCCTAACAGCAGACCCCCGCTTCTGCACCCTTTCCTTCCCATCACTCCCTCCGAGCATCCCAACCCCTGCCCGCCCGGGCTCCCCGCGTTACCTCCCGCTGGTGGCCGAGCCCCGTAACGCTGCGGCGTGGCCGGTTGCGAGCCGCAGTCCTGCGGGCAGCACCGGGGCAGGGCCGAGGACGGCAGCGAACTACAAATCCCAGGCGTGGCCGGGCCGGGCCGAGCCACGCCGCTGCTCCCCCCCGCAGCCGCTTCCTCCTGCCGCCGCCACCGCCTCCCGCGGCACCCGGCGAACGAAGGGGCTCGGTGGCTGGAGGGGGGGCAGGTGGGTACCGCCGCGGGAAGGGGAGGGTAAGGGAGGGGAGGGGGGATGCGCCCGGCTAGGGGGCGTGGGGAGGGCCGGGGTCACCCCATCGGAACCCAGCCGCGGCACGGGGAGGGAAGGCAGCGGTGGCGGAGGAGCTGCGCTGCCGCTCCGCGGAGAATCCCTATGGGGTACGGGAAGGACAGGCAAGCTCCCACTCCGGGGAGGGTGGGGGGGGGTTGGGGCTGATGTTTTGGGGGTATTTTTAGTATTTTAAGTCATTTTCATAGCGGCGATGCCTGCCCGTGTAGGGAGGAGCCGCACCTATAGTTCCCATTAACAAGGTAGGGCTCAGCGCCACTCCGCAAACTTTGTATCACCCCTACGGCCTCCCCCCCACTTGCCATAAAACATCTCCGAACCGTAAGGATTTAGAGCAATTTAACTAATCCAAGCCCTGGACGCCCATCCCGGGGCTGGCGCTGCCTCCAGTCAGCCCCGGAGGGTGGCTGGGCGACGTCCAGGAGCCATACCCTGAGGAGGTGCTAATCCTGGATGGCACCTACCTCATCACTGTTATATTAATGAGTGGGGTTTGCCAGCCTCCTGCTGCAGCCGTGCTGGCAATCAGCCGCTCTCTAATTGCAGGGGCATTCTGGAAGTGATGGTGTCAGTGGGAGATGATGGGGTGAAAGCTGGGCTGCTGAGCCTCCCTCTGCGTGAATCAAGCAGTAGGCAGGTGGTAGCCTACCACGTGTGTGGGTGAAGTGGTCCAGGGAGGAAACTGAGAGTATCTGGAAGATACTTCAAGAGTGCCAAGTGATAGTTATGTGGATGTTTGGACATGACATTAGGAATCAGTGAACACCTTTGCGAGGGCTGGTGTTAAATTGGTGCATTGGAGCCTACAAAGGGTTACAGCGGCTGCTTGGAAGGAAAAGTAACGCTCCTGCTTGCCATGAGACCCCATACAGATTCCCTCCTGGCAGCCGGTGGCAGTGCCCTCCTGGCAGTCTGAATCGCTCACCCAGCCGCCCCTGAGCCCACAGGTGTTGGAGGTCATGCCGGGAGAACCCCAAGCACCCTGGCACTTGGGGTTTGATTTCCAAACCTCCCTGTAGCCGCAGCATCTCTCTGGCTCTGCACTCCCTCTCCCCCTCCATCTTGTCTTCTGCCGTTCACCTTCAGCAGTTAACCTTCCTTTCGCTTTCCTCCTCCCTGCCCGTGCACTGCTGCGTTCATTCCTCTCCTCTTAGGAAGAACCTGACCTTTGGTTTGTATCACTCTTTCCTCACACCAACTGGAGGGGCCCCAGCCTTGCCTTCTCACTCCCTTTCTTTTATTGCCTAAATTCAGCGTATGCCAACAGACGGATGTGCAGCCTTCTGTAGTCACCTGCATCCCTAAGGGAGCAGCCCAGGAGATGCTCAAGGGCATCAAGGAGCAGCTCTGGGAGAGGCTGAGCAGGCAGCATTGCACCCACATCAAAGCAGGGACGTTATGGAAGCCTGGTTAGTGCTTTTTCCCCTTGCTGGTGCATCCCGTTGGCAAAGGAACATTTCTGAGTCTAACGAGGCATGGTTATGAAAGGAAACGCAGTAAATATCAATAGGTGGTGGCTGAGCAGCTGCTCCCTGCAGGCAGATTCTCAGAATGTCTGTATCGCAGCGGCTGGCAGATCCAGCACCGATCCTCTTGTGCAGCGCGAAGGGCAGGGTGACACGTCGCTTCCTCCCACATGCCTGCTGGGAGTTTGAGTCCCCTCCTGGAGCTTGTCACCCTTGTCCACTGTGCCATCCTCAGGGGTGAACGACCTTTCCCCAAACACCAGCTGGAAATTTCCAGTGGCTCACAGCGTTCCCGACACAAGAAGCAGCTTCCTCCCCCCCCTCCAGGCGCTGCATTTCAGGATGTATTGCTCCTGGCAGCCACGCCACGCTTCTCTGATTGAGCTTCAAGCCTTCAAGTGCTGCACTGTGCTTATTCATACGATCACAGAATCAGGCAGGTTGGAAGAGACCTCCAAGCTCATCCAGTCCAACCAAGCACCCAGCCCTGCCCACTCGACCAGACCATGGCACCAGTGCCCCAGCCAGGCTTGTCTTAAAAACTCCAGGGTCAGCAACTCCACCACCTCGCTGGGCCGTCCATTCCAATGCCAATCACTCTCTCTGACAACAACTTCCTCCTAACATCCAGCCCAGGAGGAGCTGAAGCTGAGGCAGCAATGTGGCCAAGTGGGCAGCAGAGCCAATGGCATCCTGGGCTGGCTCAGGAGCAGTGTGGGCAGCAGGACAAGGGAGGTTCTTCTGCCCCTGTACTCAGCACTGCTCAGGCCACAGCTTGAGTGCTGTGTCTAGTTCTGGGCTCCTGAATTGCAGAGAGATGTTGAGGTGCTGGAAGGTGTTGAGAGAAGGGCAGCAAGTCTGGGGAGGGGCCTGGAGCAGAGCCCTGTGAGGAGAGGCTGAGGGAGCTGGGGGTGTGCAGCCTGCAGAAGAGGAGGCTCAGGGCAGAGCTCATTGCTGTCTGC
>WAAF01010892.1:0-11531 GCA_013400475.1 Tricholaema leucomelas
ATGGGCCTCGAATCTCCCCAAAATTCAAATTTAACCCCTTTACAACACTTCTACAATCACCCACCCATCACCATAGGTCTCCTGCCACAGCTAATGCAAGTACTTAATGCCTTGTTTCATGGCTGTCCATTTGCTTGGGCAGCATTCAATATCATCCTTGAAGGGATGTCTTTCACAGCTGTCAAGAGTCACCTCTAGAGACTGAGAGGTCTCTTTCTCACAAGTGTCTTGTCAAAGTTTTTGTCTCTGGCAAGGGCTCCCAGTTACCTGGATTCTCAGCCATCCATGTCAATGGAATTGGCTTCATTATCCCAGCATCAGAACAGAAAGGTGGCAAGTATCTAACTTTCATGATGGCTAAAGTTCTTTCTCACATTTCAAAGCTCCTTCATAGGTAAAGGTTTAGCGAAAGCTTCTGCATCTGACAACCCCCTGTCTGATGGGGCCTGATTCCTCATCCTCTGGCAGTGGGCAATCTGACTTTGTTAAATGTTATTTCTGAGTCACAGAGGCATCAGCCTTTTACACCAGGTTCCAGCTCTTTTTCTGATGTTCCTGCCTGAGAAGGGACCTCCCACTCTGGCTTGCTTGTTTCTTTTTCTCTCACAGGGGCAGCTCATACTGGTACAGATTGGGTGGGAGTAGCCACAGTGGCTATCTGTGTAGCTGTTCCTTCTGTGGGAGTTGGGAGTAGAATCATAGAACCAAAAAACTGTCAGGGCTGGAAGGGACCTCAAGAATTGTCAGGGCAGGGACACTTCACACTACATCAGGCTGCCCAGAACCAAATCCAACCTGGCCTTAAACACCTCCAGAGATGAGGCTTCCACCCTGGACAACCCGTTTCAGTATCTCACCACCCTCATGGTGAAGAAGTTCTTCCTAATATCCAATATGAACTTCCAGTTTTGCTCCCTTCCTCCTAGTCCTATCACTATATGACATCCTAAAAAGTCCCTCCTCAGCTTTCCTGTGCCCCTTTCAGATTCTGGAAGGCCACATTAAGGTCTCCTCGGAGCCATCTCTCCTCCAGACTGAACAGACTCAACTCTTTCAGTCTGTCTTCATAGCATAGTAGAGCAGTTCCAGCCCTCTGATCATTCTCATGGTGCTTTGTGGGACACATTCCAGCTCATCCACATCTTTCCTGTAACAGAGGCTCCAGAACTGGACATGGTGCTCCAGGAGGGGTTTCACCAGAGCTGTGCAGAGGAGGAGAATCACCTCCCTTGACCTGCTGGTCACAATTCTCTTGATGCAGCCCAGGATCTGGTCAGTTTTCTGGGTTGCAAGTCTACACTGGTGGCTTATGTTGAGCTCCTCATCCAAAAACCCCTGCCCCAGGTCCCTCTCCCCAGGGCTGCTCTCCAGCCAGTCATTGCCCAGCCTCGATCAGTGTTTGGGATTGCCCTGACCCAGATGCAGTACCTTGTTGGACCTCATGAGGTTGGCTTGTGCCCACCTCTCCAGCCTGTCCAGGTCCCTCTGGATGGCATCCCTGCCCTCCAGCCTGTCTGCTGCACCTCACAGCTTGGTGTTGTTGGTGAACTTGCTAAGGGTGCCTCAATGCCTCAGTCCATGTCACTGATGAAGATACTGAACAAGACCGATTCCTGAGGGATTCCACTTCTCACTGCCTCCACTTGGATATGGACCCATTTGCAGCCATTCTTTGGGTGCAGCCATCAAGCCAGTTAAGTACTCACTGAGTTGTCCATGCATTGAATCCATGTTTTACCATCTTGGAGACCAGGATGTTATGCGGGACAATGTCAAATGCTTTGCTGAGTTCCATGTAGGTGATGTCAGCTGCTCATCCCTCATCTATTACTGTTGTGACCTTTTCATAGAAGGCCACCAGGTCTGCCAGGCAGAGTTTGCCCTTGGTGAAGCTGTGTTGGTTGTACCAAATCGACTCTGTTATTTTCTGCCTCCACAGTGCCTCCAAGAGGATCTGCTTCATGGTCTTATGAAGCACAGTGGTGAGACTGACTGGCCTAGAGTTCCCTGGATCTTCCTCTTTTATCTTTTTGAAACTGGGGGTTATGTTTTCCCTTTTCCAGTCAGTGAGGACTTCACTACACTGCTAGGACTTTTGGAATAGAATAGAGGGTGGTTTGGCAACCTCATCTGCCAGTGCCCTTAGTGCCAATGGGTATATCCCATGGACTTGAACACTTTCAGATTCACCAAATGGTCAAGGACCTGATGAGGAGCTGCAGGAGTCTTTTCAGGAGCTGAGGTCATTGCAGTACTCTTTGGGGTAGCCACAGAGCCTACAGTGGGCTAGCTGAAGTGCTCTGGAGTAGTGACACTGCTTGTTAAGGTGGCTCACAGAGTGTGAGTAGTGGTGGTGCATGTCATAAAACCTTGCAGGGTCTGAGTAACTGCAGTGCCTGCTGCCAGGGCAGTACACACTCTGTAAGCTACAGGGGCTGCCCAACACATGCATCTGCATCAAAGTTTAGTCTGACACCAGACAAAAATCAGGAGAATCACTAATACATTCAATTATAATAGTAGAATGATAATATTTATAACAGTAGAATCATAGCATAACCCTTGAGATAGAACTGAGAAATTATTTCTGGTATTTCACAGAATCATAGAATGGTTTAAGTTGGAAAGAACCTCAAAGCTCATCCAGTTCCAACCCCTTGCCACAGGCAGGGACACCTCCCACTAGAACGGGGTGCTCACAGCCGTGTCCAACCTGGCCTTGAACACCTCCAGGGAGGGAGCAGCCAGATCCTCCCTGGGAAACCTGTGCCAGTGTCTCACCACCCTCACTGCAAAGAACTTCTTTCTGACACCCAGTTTCAATCTCCCCTCTGCCAATCTAAACTCATTCCTCCTCATCCTGTCATTACAAGGCTTTGTCAATAGTCCCTCCACAGCCTTCCTGTAGCCCCCTTCAGATCCTGGGAGGCCACTATAAGGTCTCCTCAAAGCCTTCTCTTCTCCAGGCTGCAGAGCCCCAACTCTCTCAGCCTGTCCTCATAGCAGAGCTGCTGCAGCCCTTTGAGCATCTTCGTGGCCTTCTCAGGACTGACTCCAACATTTCCGTGTCTTGCTTGTGTTGGGGGCTCCAGAACTGCACACAGTACTCCAGGTGGGGTCGAAGGAGAGCAGAGTAAAGGGGGAGAATCCCCTCCCTTGCCCTACTGCCCACTCTGCTCTTGCTGCAGCCCAGCACAGGGTTGCTGTCTGGGCTGTGTGTCCACACTGCCAGGTCGTGTTGAGTCCTTACATGGACTCCAGAATGCTATTCTGGATTATTTTATGACAAGCTTTTTGTGGTGTTTGCAAGACAGCCCAGCTGTTCCAGGACTGAAATGGAAAGGCTAGCTTGTGGGAATCTGAGATCTATATCAGGTGACATTCTTCCCTTGAGATACATATAAACCCTAATACATTCACCAAGGCAAGACAGGGACCTGTACATAGTTTGCAGTTTTTTGGATTATATATTCCTCTATGCTCTTTAACACTTGTGATGAGTGAAGATTTAGATGTGTTAAGGCAGAGTAACTATTAAATCTTGTTTCCTAACCTATGAGAACATGTTACTCTGATTATTATCTAATTGATACAGTCTATAGTACTTCAATTATTCAAGGGGAATGCTTGTGCTAAAAGTTCAGTTAGAGATGTCCCCACCACAGGCCCCATTTGAAATTGAATCATAGAATGAATCATAGAATGGTTTAGGTTGGAAGGGACCTTAAGGATCATCCAGCTCCAACCCCCTGCCATAGGCAGGGACATTTGTCTTCATCTTGTGCATTGTAGAGGGAAACCAAAGGGCACTGTGAAATCATGTTGCCTTGGTGACTGGTTCTGTCCATTAGTAGGTCTTACTTTCCTGTTAGAGCTCTGGAACACAGCCCTGTGAGGAGAGGCTGAGGGAGCTGGGGTTGTTTAGTCTGGAGGAGAGGAGGCTTAGGGCAACCTCGTTGCTGTCTACAACTACCTGAAGGGAGGCTGTAGCCAGTTATGGTTATCTCTTCTGCCAGGCAACAACCAACAGAAGAAGGGGACACAGTCTCAAGTTGTGCCAGGGGAGGTCTAGGCTGGATGTTAGGAGGAAGTTTTTGGCAGAGGGAGTGATTGGCATTGGAATGGGCTGCCCAGGGAGGTGGTGGAGTCACTGTCCCTGGAGGTGTTGAAGCAAAGCCTGGATGAGGCACTTAGTGCCATGGTCTGGTTGACTGGATAGGGCTGGGTGATAGGTTGGACTGGGTGAGCTTGGATGTCTCTTCCAAACTGATTGATTCTCTGTTTCTATGATTCGTAGTACTTATCATAGTGACCTGACCAAATTAGACATCTACACTCTGTTTAGCAATTTATTAGCAGTTTCAAATGGCTACAATGGTCTTGGTTAATTCTTCAACTGAACTGTTGAGGTGCATTTCCTAAAAATGATACTATTTTCATTCTAGAGATATTCCCACTTCAAGAATCCTTAAATCTATCCTGGCTGGGGCTAATTGATGGTTTCCCTAGGATGAAACATACTGCCTACACTGAAAATTTTATTCCTTAGTATCTCAGAGTCTAAATAAGAAATGATGCATACATATTTAATACTAGATGAGAAAAGTGAAGGCAGGAAGGTTAGTTGAGGACAAATCTCTACCTCTAAATTTTTCAAATGAAAGAAACAAAAATAAACTCTATATTGACTAAATACTGTATTAGAGCTCTTTATTTGCCAGCACTTTCCTGCTTTCACCAGTTCAGAACATCTGTAGCTCCTTTTAAGTGCACAAAATCAAAACTCCAGGATTAAAAATGGAAGCCAACAGATTATATAAGTCTCCTTTATGAAGTTTAGAGCCACAGAATGACTGAGATTGTAAGAGGCCTCTGGAGGTCATCTTGACCAGTCATCTGCTTAAGCAGAACATGGCTAGAGAGCAGCCAAAACCAAAGGGATCTGGGGGATACTGGTAGATAGTAGCTGAAGATGAGCCAGCAGTGTGCTCAGGTGGGCAGAAGAGCCAATGGCATCCTGGCCTGGCTCAGGAACAATGTGGGCAGCAGGACAAGAGAGGTTATTCTTCCCCTGTACTCAACACTGGTCAGGCCACACCTTGAGTGCTGTGTCCAGTTCTGGGCTCCTCAATTCAAGGGAGAAGTTGAGGTACTGAAATGTGTCCAGAGAAGGGCGATGAAGCTGGTGAAAGGCCTGGAACACAGCCCTGTGAGGAGAGGCTGAGGGAGCTGGGGGTGTGCAGCCTGCANCGAGATAATATGTATAAAAATGGAATTTTATTAAATCAAATATTCTGAACTCTCATCACCCCCAACCACTATATTTAATATTGATATGGATTCTTTCACGGTTACTGAAGGACCTTATGGGAATGGCTGTTTATGTGCCTGAAAATGGCTTCCAGGATTTTATTCCATCACCTTTCAAAGTGTTCACAGGACTTAAGTAAATATAATCTAAAGTCTGATGTGTGTCTGGGTGCAATTATTTGAATAGAATCATATAATCAACCAGGTTGGAAGAGACCTCCAAAATCATCCAGTCCAACCTAGCACCCAGCCCTATCCAGTCCACTAAGTGCCTCAACCAGTCTTTTCTTGAACACCTCCAGGGACGATGACTCCACCACCTCTCTGGGCAGCCCATTCCAATGGCAAAGCATTACAGCAGATAAATACAGCAGATAAATTCTACCAGAACTCAAAAAATGTGTTGAAAAAAAAAAAAGCTCTGTTTCTTCTCACAGGTTTTGGTGTGAAAAGTAAACTCACAACTGTTTATGCCTAACAACCTTCTCTTACTGAGGTTTCTTCTACCATTGCTTAAGAGAATGCAGAGAAATGTGTGCTGGTTACTCACAGGAGCAGCTGTGTGGAACATGGTTTCTTAAAGACAGTAGATGGTGTCCATATTGGGGCCAGTGTGTTTCATGGAAGGACAAAATAGGCCTAAACATGTCCTGGCCTGTCCAGTCATGTTTTCTGCTCTCCCTCCTGCTTTTGGGAGAAGCAATTGTGAGAAAGGAAGACAAAAGCATGGTGCCTCCATGTCCTTTCCAAGTTGTAAACAGGGTACCTGCGCATGTTTGTACACTTGTTTGTGTTTTGCCCTAAAAGGCTAAAAGTAAGTTCTGGCTTTACTTAATATGGTGAAATTTGGCGAAGTACCTTTCTGATTGACTAATCTGTGGCCAAGAAGTCATTAGTCTAAGGCTGTATTGACAAAAAGAGATGAGCAGTCAAACACAACATGCTCTCTCTCTCTCTGTGCTTCTGTCATTGCTTCTTCCATATCATGCTTCTGCCTCTTCATTCTCTGTGACTGCATCCTGCCATGCTCTATGAGCTACATAACAACAAGCCCTGCTATTCTGGGCTTGTACACCTGGAAAATGCTGTGTCTCAGTTTACCAGAGAAAAAGTTATTAAGTGCCTCACGACATGGCAAGAAGTGCCACCAAAGTTGTGCCCATCTGCACATCTGCAAGATATCCACCCTAGACCTTTGCAAACCTCTATGCCAAGTCTGGAATCTAAGAGAAACCAGGACCCAGTCAAAAATCGTCTGCCTCTCTCCCAGCATCTTACTAGAGCCTGGGAAGATCTAGAAGCCTCAACAGTTATTAAGACACTGACAGAACTCCCTTCAAGTATTTGGGTACTGCCTGGGAACTATAGCTTAGCTCCAATATTATCTGGAGATAATATTTTGTGAGTTAATACTTAAAGCCTCTCCCTAACTGAATCCAAGTGCCTTCTGCCTTAAGCAGAGAGAAGCCTCTCGAGCCCCACTAGTGGACAGGCAGTATAATCGACCACAAGAACCTCTCTTACAGTTCAATTAAGTTTAATTAATGTTTGTATTTTGCTAGTTATCTCTCAAGTGTTCTAGATTCTCTGTTTTCTCCTCTGTGTAATGTTTTCTCATGACCATGCAAATAATCTGATTAAAAATAAGTAATGTTGTGAGATTAAATAAATATTAAATTAATAAACTATATAAATTAGAAAAATAAAACCTGCCTATTCTGTTGCAGTGTGGAACATCAGATCAGCCATCCTTGGGTGACCTCACAGGATTCAGTCACAGTTTCTGTATGTGAAAGGAAGTGAAGACGTTTTCTGACAGTGGATCAGTGTGGTGGTAGGCTTGCTAGAGCAAACATGGGCTTATCTATGCCCAGACATATTCCCCTACCCCCTTCCTTCTGTGCTGGGGGAAACAAGCATGGGAGGGGAGGGCAAAAGCCCTGGCCTCATCTAATATTGTGAAGCCTGGCAAAGTGCCATTCTGATTGGCTAATCTGTGTCCAATGCCCCATTAGTCTCAGGCTGGATAGTGATAAAAGAGATAAGCAGGCAGCACAGGGGCTGCTGCTGCTGCCTCATTTTGCATCCTGAATTTTCCTGGAGAGCTCACCAGGAACAGGCTCTAAATGCCTGTACACGATTGGCCTGCATAGCCAGCGTGACATCGTGCTGAGACTGCACATGGCAAGACTTCCTGCCTACACCTGAAAGTCTCCTGCCAAGACTAGAAGTCCTGGAGATACACAGATCACCCAGAATAGCCAGGAGATAAGGTCAGAGATTGTCTGCCTCCTTTCCCCAGAACTCTGGGAAGAATCAAGTCTCAGTGGCCAACAAGACAGAGTTCCACATGGTTTATACTCTGTGAGTAAATACTCAAAAGACTCTTCCAGTATAATATTTGCATTTTCCACTTTAAGAAATAAGGGCTCCAGTTTTACCTATTCCCTGCCTGTATAAGTTTCCAACCTGTGCATTTTTGAACCTGTGAACAAGTTTTCTGGTGAGTTTTAATGTTAATAAACAATTTTCATAGTTATTAACAATTATCACCTGGATATCAAAATTAATACAGATTGTTAATTTTGCATAATCACTCAAAGTCAGACTTCACCCTTGCCCACCCCCACAGTGGGGCCTCCGCTTTGGTTGCTTTTAAATTGCACGATCTCTATGCTATAGAGAGAATTTAACTGTGGAATGATGTTAGAGATAAGGAACAGCTCTTTTCCATGATTCACTACAGGCACTAGAAACATGGTAGCATGCTTGCAGGACAATTTGTGACCCCTCACAAGTTTCACTGTTACTTTGATATATGCCATACAGAAGGAATTGCAATGGAAAATTAAGGCAGTTGCTCATTCCTTGGTTTGCCATCATAAAATCAACCAGGTTGGAAGAGACCTCCAAGATCATCCAGTCCAACCTAGCACCCAGCCCTAGACAATCAACTAGACCATGGCACTAAGAGCCTCATCCAGGCTTTTTTTGAACACTTCCAGGGACGGTGACTCCACCACCAACCTGGGCAGACCATTCCAATGCCAATCACTCTGTGAAGAACTTCCTCCTGACATCCAGCCTAGACCTCTCCTGTATATCATTATTCTGGAGGTGTTTAAGTCCAGCCTGATCTAGGGTAGGGTGTCCCATGGCAGGGGGGTTGGAACTAGGTGATCTTTGTGGTCCCTTTCAACCCTGACTGGTTCTGATTCTGTGATCAACCTATCCAATGTGTATCATGTTCTTTCTATCACAGGCAATTAATGTCATTAATTGCAAAGTAATGGTATCTTGTCCTCTATCAAACAAACTCTTTCAACGTGAATTTCATTACATGATAACCGTTTTGTCACTGAATAAATAAGGGCACTGCTCACACCTAGAATGCTTACCTGTTTTTTGTTGTCAAAGGACTCTGGAAAGAAAATTCTTTATAGCAATTATTTTGAAAAACTTTATTTTACTGTGATTTAGAGAAACTTATTTCTGAAGTGGCTCTCTCACTGTATTTGTTCTTGAAAAAGCTGTGGTACAAGTGTCTTTGCAAGGGCATTTAATCATCAGTCATCTTGCTCCAAGTTCTCACATCTCTTCTTTGCAAAAGAGCATGTAACAGGAGAGTCCTATTAATGTTCTTTAGTTCTGCAGAACTATCAGATGTGTTCCTAGCACATTTTAGCTGCCTCTCTGAAAACAGACAAAAAATATGGTTGAGTTTCTATAGCTCATCAGCTTCTAAATAGAATAGAATAGAATAGAATAGAATAGAATAGAATAGAATCAACCAGTTTGGAAGAGACCTCCAAGATCATCCAGTCCAACCTATCACCCAGCCCTATCCAGTATACAGGTATTTGATTTGAAGTGGCTGCTTCTGGTTTTGAGCTTAAGTCAAACAGCAGTTCCAAAAGACCTACAGAAAGAATAGGAATAATTTGCTGTCCTAGTTGCAGAAATGCAAGAAGAGACAATCTGAAAATTAACTAATTGGGTTTTTTTTGTTTGTTTCTGCAAAGAGCATCAAAGTTTGTCTCTCCCCTAAAGCATGTTACACTGACACTCATATTGAAGACTAAGGAATTATGTTTACATTACTCACTATACATCTTCTTTACTAACTTTCAATCTCTTAATGGCTCATTAGGCATATATAAAGAAAGAACTTTCATGTAATCCCTTCTAGAAAGTAAAAGCCTCCAGTTTTCAGTTTTACTCCAGTTCTGGAGTCTCTATTACAAGAGGGATATGGATGTGCTGGAAGGTGTCCAGAGAAGATGATCAGAGGAATGGAGGTGCTCTGCTCCATCAGGTCCTGCCTAACCAACCTGATCTTTTATGATTGGGTTCCCTGCCTGGTAAATGTGGGGCAGGCTGTGGATGTAGTCTATCTGGACTTCAGCAAAGCCTTTGATGCCATCTGCCACAAGTCTTTTAACTGAAAAATCCCCTTAGCAACATGTGCCTCTGCATACCAGGTCACTTGTCTGTGAAGCATGGATGCTGACAGTGACATATTTGAAACAAAACTGCCCTTTAGAGTCACTGCAGCAAATGTTGCTTCCTTGTAATGAAAATTATCCACACTAGAACCTCTCATCAGGCAAGCATAGCTCAACTACAGTTTGCTGTTAATGACCCAAGCAGCGCTACAGGCTAGGGACAGAGTGGCTGGAGAGCAGCCAGGAAGAAAGAGACCCGGGAGTACTGGTGGATAGTAGGCTGAAGATGAGCCAGCAGTGTGCCCAGGTGGGCAATAGGGCCAATGGCATCCTGGCCTGTATCAGGAGCAGTGTGGCCAGTAGGACGAGGGAGGTTCTTCTTCCCCTGTACTCAGCACTGCTCAGGCCACACCTTGAGTACTGTGTCCAGTTCTGTGCTCCTCAATTCAAGAGAGATGTTGAGGTGCTGGAAGGTGTCCAGAGAAGGGCAACA
Organism: Tricholaema leucomelas; assembly: GCA_013400475.1. NCBI lineage: Eukaryota > Metazoa > Chordata > Aves > Piciformes > Lybiidae > Tricholaema lacrymosa > Tricholaema leucomelas. The sequence goes on from WAAF01010892.1 coordinate 10,249, forward strand.
AAGGTGGTGAGGGGCCTGAAACACAAACCCTATGAGGANCGATCCTATTATTTCTTCTCAGGTTTTATTATTAATGGAATGCATTATTTATTTACCTGCAGGTCCAGCAAAGACTACAACGTGTACCAATTCAAATAAAATGCTGGGTTCTTGATACAGACAAACTCCTCTTTTTTTTTCTACACACCCAGTTCTATTTTTTCTTAGGTTTTACTGCATAATTACGTAAATAAGAAGGGTTCCACAGCTTTTTATAGAATCATAGAATGGTTTAGGTTGGATCAGACCTCAAAATCATCCAGTTCCAACCCACTGTCATAGACAAGGACACCTCCCACTGGAACAGGTCACTCAAAGCCTTATCCAACCTATGAAAGTTGTGGCTCTTCAGCCTGAAGAAGAGAAGGCTTCGAGAAGACCTTGGAATGGCCTTCCAGTGTCTGAAGGAGGCTACAGGAAGGCTGGGGAGGGAGTAATTTACAAGGTCTTGTAATGACAGGGCAAGGGGTAATGAGTTTAAACTTGAAGAGGGGAGATTAAAACTAGACATCAGGAAAGGGTTCTTTCAAGTGGGGGTGGTGAGACACTGGCACAGGTTTCCCATGGAGGTTGTGGCTGCTCCTTCATCCATTGTCATCCATCCAGTTTTGTATGTATTTTTGTACCTGTTTCCCTTCCCTTATACCTCTGTAAACTCCCTTACCTTACATGCCCTTTATTTGTTGTTAAAGTGTGTTTTTTTTAACTTCCAAAGTCGGTGCTAGACTATTTTCCGTGGGTGTTTTGCCTCTTTCCAATCTTTCTACCTAATTCTTTTCCTTTCAAAGTGGGCGAGAGGCATCCTGTAATTACAGAATCACAGAAACATTCCAGTTAGAAAAGACCTTCAGGATCATCAAGTCAAATGTTATGTCTACTCTACAAAGTTCAGTCTTAAACCATATCCTCAAGCACCACATCCAAAGGACTTTTAAACACATCTGGGGTTGGTAGTTCAACCACCTCCCTAAGCAGCCCATTCCAATGCCTGACCACTCCTGTTGGGAAAAAAGTGTTCCCTAATATCCAGTTTAAACCTATCCAGTCACAGCTTGAGGCCATTGCTTCTTGTTCTATCACTATTCACCTGTGAGAAGAGACCACCAGCAGCCTCTCCAGTATGTCCTTTCAGGTAGCTGTAGACAGATATCATCAGTGGAGCTCACAATGGTCCTTAGAGCTACTATTGCTTATAAGAGCTTGTTTTCAATTGTAGCTGTTGTGGAGGCAGGGAATTAACGTGG
>WAAF01010893.1:0-58263 GCA_013400475.1 Tricholaema leucomelas
TTTTTTAATTTAAAGCCATCCTTTTGTGAGTGTCAATCCACCAAAGTAAACTGTAATTAAAGCTGATTAGTTTTGGGCTTTTTCTTTCTTTTTTTTTTTTTTTTTTTAATCAGGCTTTGAAATTAAAAAGGGAGTAAGGCAATGCCTTAAATAATCTATAAAATATTAAGATGCAGCAATTCTAAATGAATTGTCCAAATTTTGAGTGGAGCTTGCACTGGTCGTTGCTATGTGCTAAATGTAGCATTCCTTAACATGACAAACAACTCAATTATCTCAGTATTAACTAAAGTGCTCTGAGGAGAAACTGTAGGAAGGAATTCATAGGCTGGAAATCACTTTTCAAAATGTGAATGGGGTTGCAGTCTTGCTTGTTGTGGTACGTGGAGTAGAGCGTGCTGTGACAGCAATAAATGGTGCTTTGGTATGAAGAGCAGCAGCTGATGAGCAGTGTGCAGTGGGTATTTTGTTTCACTGACATCATAACCCACATTCCTGCAGCTCAGGCACATTCTTCTTCTTCCTCTTTCTTTATTTAAAGTCCTTTTTTTCTCAGAATGGGGATAAGGTGACAGAGTTTGTTTAAAAAAAGGTATCATGATACTTACATAGTTGTGACATATGAAGATTAGAGCAAAGTACACTATAATGCAATGATATTCCATGAGAGGCAAATTTGGTTTTGGCTTTTGGTTGTTTTTTTTTTGTTTTGTTTTGTTTTCTTTTGGTTTTGGTTTTTAGGGAGAGTTAATATCTTTTATTAGATCAGCTAAAGCAAACAGAAAAAAAACCCAGGTTGTCTTTCAGGCATGCAGTGCCTTCAGCAGCTTTGAGAAAGGGGCAGCAAAGTCAAAGCACAGAACAGGGAGTGAAATAACATTCTCTGTTATTTTTAGAGCATTTTTTTTTCTTTGAGAAATAAAAGGGATAAAATTGCCTAATAAACAAAGAAGATGCCTTCCTCCCCTCTTTTTTTTTTTTTCCCCCAAAAAGTTGATTTACCTTTTCCATGACAAATATTATTTGTTTCTCGAAACATTCATGTGATCAAAAATGCTGTCTGAAAGCCAAAAATATCACATGTAAATGCTCTCCCAAGTGGCTCTTAGGAGTTTTATGTCTCCAGCTTTATCTTCTCTTGGCTGGGTTTCCAGTTCAGGATATGTTTGCTGTATATGCTGTAGTCTCACTTTGTCCTGGAGAGAGAAAGCACTTGCAGATAGCAAATACAGCCTGGCTGACAACTCTGACTGGGAAATGGGATGAACATATGAGAAAACACCACTGTGACTTGCATGGAGTGCTGGGAGTTTATTTATATATACATGCTGATAGACATCCCTATAGTTTGGCATTTGGATACGTGTTTTAACTTCTATTGAAGTCTCAATATCCTACCTAAATGACATTTTAATTGAAAATGTTTGACCATCTATGGAGAATAAAATTTGGATGATGCTTTACACAAAGCATCTCTGTGTTTTTAGTAAATGGAAGGGACCCTGTTCTGTATGCAGAAGCTCATGAACAGTAGATGAGTGCTTAGCTTTAGGACTTACTTGGAACCAGAAGATTTAAAGTTTCACTGTGGTAAACATCATGATCATGAGTTAGAGAGAATGCTTCTCTGCTGGGGAGAGAGCCTGGAATGTCTGTGGGTCCAAACCACATTTGTGGTTTTACATCTGTTGAACAAGGTGGGAGACTCACTGGAGGCTGGCATTTATCAAGGGTTGCTGATACATTTTTCAATATTGAATGAGGATTTTGGGGGGAGGAGGTTTTCCAGAGGTTATTGGCTGTTTTGAGTTGTGCTGAAACAACTGCTGTGATGATATTACTTTACTGTTGACAATAACTAGCTCACCTACAGCCACTGAGAAACCTCCTTGTGCTATGTGACCTGAAAATAAACCAGTGGGCAGTTCATGCTCTTCATTGCAATAAGCAGTTTTAAGGACTACTTCTTCTCATAAGTTTAACATGTTCCTTTATTCACTAAGCACCCTGTAAGTGCCATTTCCTCAAGTAAAATGCCACAGACACCCACGCACATTTGAAGAGATTAAGCTGTGATTCTTTGCTGTGCTTTGCCAAGTGGCTGGTGCCAGCTTGACGGCGCAAGGCTTTCTCTTAAGGATTTCACTTACACTCTGTCAGCTGGGTGTCTTTTGGGTTTAGCTGTGACTGGTTTGAAAAAGACAAAATATGTAAGTAAAGGAAGATATTTTTAATAATTCCTGCTATTTGATATTTGCATTTTTTTAAGGGGTTGAGAGGATTATGTTAATTCTGCCCCATTATTAAGAAGCATGCCAAATGACATTTTCTCAGGGCAGTTTCCAAAGAAAGCAGCATTTCATTAATCCAAACATTTGTTTAGAAATAATAATTATATAAAAGAGCTCCATATTCCTTAACACATGTATACCAACCAGGATGGGCCATTCCTACATTAAGTGTTTTTTTTTATGATTTCTATGCCATTCTTTCATGCTGAATTTGCAGTGATACATCAACACATTGCTATATGCCAGGTCATGACTGGTGGCTAAAATAATCAAATGGCAGATCATAGAATCAACTAGGTTTAGGCTGGATGTTAGGAAGCAGTTCTTCACAGAATCATAGAATCGTAGAATCAGCCAGGTTGGAAGAGACCTCCAAGATCATCCAGTCCAACCTAGCACCCAGCCCTAGCCAATCAACCAGACCACGGCACTAAGTGCCTCAGCCAGGCTTTTCCTGAACACCTCCAGGGACAGTGACTCCACCACCTCCCTGGGCAGCCCATTCCAATGCCAATCACTCTCTCTGGCAAGAACTTCCTCCTAACATCCAGCCTATACTCTCCCTGGCACAACTTGAGACTGTGTCCTCCTTGCTGGTTGCCTGGGAGCAGAGTCCAACCCCACCTGGCTACAGCCTCCCTTCAGGTAGTTGTAGAGAGCAATGAGATCACCCCTGAGCCTCCTCTTCTCCAAGCTAAACAGCCCCAGCTCCCTTAGCTTATAGCCATAAGAATTGGCAAAATCACTTTTTCAGAGAAGTACAGGATGAACCATTTCTTTACAGTGATGTGAGAAACTGTAATCTAAACCATCTTAAGCCACTGGTTGGTTGTTCTACAAAATCATAGAATCACAGAATGGTTTAGGTTGGAAGTGACCTCAAAGATCATCTAGCTCCAACACCTTCCTATGGGCAGGGACAGGTTGCTCAAGGCCTCATGCTTCCTAGTCTTGAACACTTCCAGGGAAGGAGCAGCCACAACCTCCCTGGACAACCTGATCCGGTGTTTCACCACCCTCACTGTAAAGAACTTCTTCCTAACATCTAATTTAAATCTCCCTTCTGCCGGTTTAAACCCATTACTTCTCATCCTGTCATTACAAGAACTTGTAAATAGTTCCTCCCCAGCCTTCCTGTAGATCCCCTTCAGATATTGGAAGGCTACTATATGGCCTCCTCAAAGCCTTCTCTTCTCCAGGCTGAAGAGCCTCAACTCTTGTGGCCTGTCCTCACCCTCTGATCATCTTCCTGGCCCTCCTCTGAACTCACTGCAACAGTTCTATGTCCTTCTTGTGTTGGCGGCTTCAGAACTGCACACATTAAAATATAAAACCTTTCCAGCTTTTCTTTCCCATTCAAGGCTGGGAATACTTCTATTGAGTAACAAACTTTGTATCATCTAAAAACATACATCTATTTAGTATTTACATTCATAACTTTGCAATAGTTGGAAGATGGGATATAGCAATTGGGTAGGAAACCCCATAACCTATTTTAAGGAGCTCTGCACAAGAGCTAGTACTAAGTCAATAAATACATGTGTGAGAATTTTTTTGGTTGGTTGGTTGTTTTTTTTTAAAAGAAATTATTAGTTAAGTATAAATGAAACCTACCCAGACTATATTCTGTATAGTAATTTATAGTCAGGGAGTAGATTGGCTTAAGTTCTCAAGAATTACTGAGTCAGATGTAAGAAGAAATAACAGAATTGCTCACAGCAGGGTGAAATTAAACCACACTTTTGATCTGTTTCTTGATACACTTGTGTGCATTACATTTTATCATCCTATCCCTTCAAAAAAAGAGAAAAACAGTATCTAAAGGCTCATTTCATTTGCCAGCCATTCAAATGTTTTCCTGCTAAGGTTTTGATATTGTCCTGTGAGAGATGTTATAAGAGATGGAACCTCAGATGTGATTAGATCTTTGGTAAAAAAATGTACATTTTGTCCCAGTGGGTCAGCCCCAGATGACTAGCAAAATTTATATAGAAAATGGAATCCAGCTGAGCCCTGATCACTTTATCCTGTGTTATGCCTCTATGCAACTAGTTGTGGTGGTTTGGGTGTTCCCTGCCCCCCCTCACTTTGGAAAATCACCCAGACTAGACTCAGCAGCTCTGGAAATTGAATGAAGCTTTATATTTACAGCTTCATTACAGCAATATGCAAGCAGGTATTTACAATATATACAGCAATATACAAGTTAAAAGGTAATACGGAAACACAACAGCCCTCCCAGCAACCTGAGTCCTTGGGAGGGGCTCTCAACCACACTTCCACCTTCCTCCCACCCCTCTACCTTACCCAAGAATTTGTCTTACGCTTAAGGTAGTTTGGAGGGTTGGCCAGGGGGTTAGGAAGCAAGTGGATTAGTCACACAGATGGCAGGATAGGTTAGAGAGAGAAATTCAGCCACAGAGAGACAGAGAGCGACTCTGTTATCTATGTTTGTGTTCTTGTTCTTATACATCTCAGCAAGCCTATGAGTGAAGTAGACATCACCATTGTTTTCCTTTTCACAGCTTACAATCTAATTCTTCTCACCAAAACGTTCTAGCTAGGCTCAAACTAGCACACTAGTGCTAGGAGTGCTTATAGAGGACAACTTGTATGTGTTCTCTGAAAGACACAGGCAGGTAAAACCACAGGAGAAAGGGTTTTTTTTTCTGTATTTAAAAGACCTATAGATGTGGTGTTCAGTGCTAGGTTAGTGGTTGGACCTGAGGATCTTGAAGGTCTTTTCCAACCTAAATGATTTTATGATTCTGTGTAAATGAAGTCCCTTAATTACCCTTATTTGGAGCCTTGTTACTGTTATTTCTAGCATTTGAGTGTAGCTACATGGTTGACTGGCCAGATGTTTCCTCCACAGAGTTTGCTGTTTTGTCCAAGTATTTCAACTTTCCCTCTGGCCCTCAGTGCAGCCCTGAGAACAACTTATCACCTTCAGTGTAGATTTTCACACAACTTAGCTGTGAGGAAGTAAAAATTCATGCTTACTGACCTTACTAACATCAGTTAAGCCTCCATGATGAGCAACATGATGCCCATCTGCAGTTGGAGGGAACGGGTGAACAATCTCACTGCTACCTTTTGTCATAGGATAAAGAGTGAAAGCATATTAACACCTAAACTCCTGTTCTCTTTTATAAGCTCTTTTTAACTTCAACATTTTTCACTTCAGCATTTTCATTTCCCTTTCCATCCTTACATCAGCTAAAGCAAGCCAGCATCTAACCTGACTATGCACAAAGCTTATGGCAGGACAGTGTCTTGACTGCATGTTTATCACACTATCACAGTATTACCAAGGTTGGAAGAGACCTCATAGATCATCAAGTCCAACATGTTACCACAGAGCTCAAGGCTAGACCATGGCACCAAGTGCCACGTCCAGTCCTGCCTTGAACAGCTCCAGGGACGGCGACTCCACCACCTCCCTGGGCAGCCCATTCCAGTAGCCAATGACTCTCTCAGTGAAGAACTTTCTCCTCACCNTGTGTCCCTCATCTCAAACAGATGTGGGTATACAGTTTTATCCAATGGAAACTGCAGAGAATATTGATTTTTTTAATATGTTTTTGGCCCTCCTCCATAAACAAACCTGCTGATTCTATCAGTTAATAAAATCTAGGGTGACTTTTAAGAAAGGATTTGGCACAAAGAACTGGGATGTACTTAGCAGTGATGTCTACAGGAGCATCCTTTCCCAAGTCAAAAGCATAGAATCACAAAATGCTTCAGGTTGGAAAGGGCCCTCAAAGGTCATCTTGTCTGCCTCCCCCCACAGTGAACAGAGCCATCTCCAACTAGATATGGTTGCTCAGGACCCCATCAAATTTATTTTCAATGTCTCCAGGGGTGGAGCCTCCACTACATTTCTGGGCAACCTGTTCCAGTATTTTGCCAGTCTCATAGCAAAAAAACTTCCTCCTCATGTCTAGCCTGAATTTACCCTGCTTCAGTTTAAAGCATTACTCCTTACCCTATGGCTACAAGCCCTTCTAAACAGTCCCTCCCCAGCCTTCCTGTAGGTCCTCTTCACATATTGAAATAGCATTATAAGGATCTGCTGAACATTCTTTTCTCCGTGCTGAACAGCCCCAACTCCATCAGCCTGGTTTCATAGGACAGATGTTCCAGCCCTCTGATCCTCTTTGTAGCCCCTTATGTTGCTCAGGGAAATGTTCATTGGATCCAAGTCACCTAGCATGTAATTGTTCCTTGCAAAATACACTGTACTATCTGCTTTTACATGGGAATGAGTAAAGCACATGAAGCCCAATGGCAGAATGAGATGTTAAAGAAGCACACTCTGAACCCAAGGTTTCCTGAAGCAGAGTCTCATAGAATCCCACAAAATAGTTTAATGCAGTGGTACAGCAGTCAAATCAGATCCAGCAGAGTGCCTCTGGAGAGGGACCCTGAACAAAGAAATCCCTGGCGATTTACACCCTTGCAGACTGTGCATATGCCCTTCACTTGATCTTCATGCACCTTTCATGTGCCCTTTGGTCCAATGGTGATTCTCACCTGAGATCTTTCCGTATCTTCTGACTACTTAATGGAATCCTTCACTGTCTCCAGACAGGCTGCTGTCTTGACTAGTTGCAGCTGCTGTTGGTGCTTGTATCCTCTTTTATCTTCTGATTTGTGCTGGCTCTGGAGGCCTTGTCTTGCTTGAATAGATACAAGTTCTGCACAAGTCCAGTGAATTAGGTGAAAGATTACCGCTTACAGCCTCAGGCTTCAGTAAATCTGGCTACTGATGCTATGTAAGTAAGCTCACTTATGTAAGTAAGGCTAAGCAAACAGCATACTAAATCAAACAACATTAGAAGTCTGAATGATTCATTCTATTGAAAACTTAAGGCAAACAACTACTGTTTCTTAATAGAAGAGGCAGTAAGCATAAACTGAAACACAGGAAATTCTTTTTACATGTAAGAAAAAGCTTTTCCACTGTGAGGGTGGTCAGGCACAGGAACAGATTGCTCAAGGAGGTTGTGGAGTCTTATCTGTGCAGATCTTCAAAACCCAGCAGAAGGTGCCTGTGAGCAACCTGCTCCCACTGACCCTGCCCAGAGCTGTTGGATTGGACTAGATGATCTCCAGAGATCATTCTACCTTCAACAGTATTCTGTGATTCCATGAAGTTATTATCCAGTCATTTATTTGCATATTTGAGTGTAATAAGGGAGCTGTGTCTCTGTTAGTAAGAGGGTGAAATGATGCCATGCTTACAGTCAACACCACAACCAAATATGAATAGACTAAAGCTCACAAATGAGTTCTCAGTAACTGGTGGTGGTTTTGTTAAGATACAAAATTTTAGCCTTGGATGGGGTTAAATGAATTGTTTTGTGACTGCCATTTGAATATGTTTAATGGAAAGTTCTTGTAACTTGTTCAGATGTATAAAATATATTACACTTGCAAGCCTATTTTTAGACCTGGCCAAAAATACCAGTGTCTGTATGCATGTGAGTATGTACTGATGGCTGATAGATCTGGTGACAAACTAATATACGTGGCTGGAAATTATAGGACCATCACAGCCCAAGAATAACACTTTGGAGACATGATAGTTACTTCCATGAAAACATCAGCTCATTGCCCAGCAGCAATAAAGCAAAAAATTATTAGGAGATGAGTAGAGAAAAAAATGGAGGAGATTACTGTGCAGCTGGCTATTTTCTGTGGTACTTTTAGGACTTGATTCCAGTGTGCAGGTCTGGTCCTTATCTATCAGACAGGATACTGGAAAGGGTTGAGGAAGAAATGACAAAGAGCAAAAGCATGGAAAGACTTCCAAACAACTGACAATTCAGGGGCTGGGAAAAAGATAATGTAGGGAAATAACAGCAGTGGTCTACAAAGTCATGCATAACACTTGGAAGAGTGAGAGGATAGGACCTGAATATTCATGGTATCTGCTACTATCAGAATTTCTGGCCATCAGATGCAGTTGGTAAGATGCTATTTCAGAACACGCACAGGATTATAGATCATCATGTCATAGGTGAGAAATACATAGAACTTTTTGTCAGAGGATGTGGGAGAGACTAGGAGGTTTATTTGCATGGTGGACTAAGCAAGTATTTTAGAGATAAAGTAATTTCTTAATAGACAAAGAGAGAACTACAGCAGGAGAGTCTTGCCCCATCCTCATTTTTCCATAGGTGTCTGCATGGGAAGTGAGATATTATTAGGGTAGGGGGGCCCTTAGTGTGAACCAGAATGGCCTGATGAATTGTGCTGCTGCTCAGCTTTTTGAGGCATACCATCTGGAGTCTTGCAGTGCTGGAGAGTATTGCAGTATTTGCACAGCTGGATAGTAGCTCCATTTCAGTGTTAGAATTTCATGTAGCTTTTGAAAGGCTGGGCTTTTCTCTAGTTTCTGTATCGGCTTACAAGTTACAAAGAGAGAACCAATTGAATCCCACCCCCTCACATAATTTGGGTCTCTTTCTTGTGAATGCAAGGACTTTTAGATCAAGTGTCACAACTTGCTTTGAAGCCAAAAAGGGATATACTGATGTATGATCATTTCTTGTGGTATGTTGTGAGAGAGGAAAGTGCAGCACTAGTGAAGAAATCATGAGGTGAGTTTCCCTAGATTGACTCATGAGGACTTCAAACAGCAATGTATGGCTTTTCATGGCCAGAGGGAGCACAAGTAAAACGGGGTGCTAAAAAGCTCTGCTTAAATGACGTTTGTGTTGGAGCATAAGTATCTTTTACTTGAAGTTACTGCTTTGTTTGCGTTGTTTCTAACCCCTGTTTGTTGCACGTCATAGATATCAAGGTCGTGGAATGAGCTCTACTGTCATGACATAAGTAGTCTTCAAGTATAGTTAGTACCTCTGAGAAAAAAGGTTTCTTGATTAAGATATTTGAACTCTGACAGCTTAGGTAATCTCTAGCTCTGCTAGAGAGTTGCTGTTTAACCTAACTCAGCATTGAGCATTGAGACTGCTTAACTGGTATTGTGTTCACTTCTCTTCACTGACTCTCTGGGGAGCCCATCTCTGGCGGCAGGACTAATCAGCAGTCTGGGTCACTCGCTGCTGTCTTGTCAAGTCAGACATACAAAATGCAGTCTAAGTATGGTCCATAGCATTTCTCTTCCCTGTTTGAAACAAAACAAGTGATTTTTTTCCTTCCTATCTTTCAACTTTCTAAGGTTCATTGGACAAGAATTCCCTTCTAATTTGTTTCTTCATTGGGTGATCTATGGATATACCCACAATCTAGTTAGAAATAAACCTGTCCAAGCTAATTTTGACATACTAGGAGGAACCTTTTAAAGACATAAGAATGTATCGAGAGTTCCAGCAGGGAGAGGACATGCTGATGCCAGAATCAGCGAGTGAGAATGATTTCTGGCTAGTTAGCACACAGCTAAAGAAGAAGAAGGAGCTAGCTACTTTTTAGGAAGTAAATGCAGCTTGGGAGAGAAATCAGACTATTTAAAGACTTTCAGCAAAGAAAGGAGGACTATTTTGCAGGTCCAGAATGCCTGGAAGGCTCACTGCTGACCTGTGTCAACAGTTATTAGTTGATTTCTTTATTTCCCCCTCCCTGCTTAAATAAATTAAAGTCCTGCAAAAGAGAATGCTCAATGGAAGGATGATCACTCTTTATTTAATCTAGATTGGAATATAAAGAGACCAGCTGCCTTTTTGTAAAAGCTCATTCCCTCAAATAAATATAAAAGCTTTTTTTTTTTTTAATGTTTGACATTTTCAACTTTTGGGGTTTTTACTGTCTTCTAAATTTTTTAGAAGTTCAGTAAAAGATGGCTCTTTAGGATGAGTGATCAGGAGGGAAAGAAATGGTGGCGAAAAGTAAAAAACAGGGGACTTAAACTCTGTAAGACTCAATGGGCTGAAAATCATGAAAGTTCAGACTACTCAAAAAGCCTGTCAATTAGTATCAGCAAAAGTATGTCCCGGGGGATTCCAAGGTTTATGATGTAATAATTCTGGAGCCCTTAGCTCATCAACATTACCTCATCATTTTTCTTTCCTCCCCTTTTAACCTAATAGGGTATATTTCTAGCACTCATTCTCCAAGATGAGAAAAGTGACACTTCCTTAACTTCTTAAACTTTGGCCATGAATAAGCTATAGGTCAAAATAAAATATTGAACACTTCAGTTTTATGCCATCTTATTGCTTATCAGAGCTTTATAGCCTTTAACTGGCAAAGACTTCTTCCTAGACACCTTTTCTTTTTACAAGGCACTGAAGAATTACTTATGACATCATTTCCCAATTTAGAAAGCTTGAAAACAAGTCAGATTAGTGGGTCTCAAATCCTTTTAAATGCTGTTGGCAGTTTTAAGGAAGTAAAAGTCAGCCCTGGTTTCACCTAATATGGTCAAGCTTGGCAAAGTGCCATTCTGATTGGCTAATCTATGTCCAAAGGCTCATTAGTCTCTTGCTGTATGGATAAAAAGAGATGAGCAGGTATCATGGTGTGTTGCTGCTGCCTCATTGCATCCTGAAACTGCCTGTAAACTCCACTGCCTCGAGTTTACCAGAAGCAGGCTCTAAATGCCTGTACGCGATGGGCCTGCACAGACTGCACATCACATTGCATCCTGCCTGCCCTTCTGCAAGGCTTCTGCTGAATCAGGAATCAAGAGAAGCCAGGTCAGAGACTCCCAGCTTCCTGAGAAAAGAGCCTGGGAAACTCCAAAGCCTCTAATGGCTTTGAGACCACTGGCAGCAACCCCTCCACATGCTTTGGGTACTGCCTGATAATATTTTATGAGTAAATAATTAAAGCCTCTTATAATTCACTAATTCCCTTCTGCCATAAGCAGAAAGAAGCTTCCTGTGTCCATCTAGTGGATAAGTGGTATAATTAACCACAGGCGGTATAATTAACTGCAAGAATCTTCTCTTCCAGTATAATGTTTGTGTTTGCCACTTTAAGAAATAAGTGCTCTAGTTTTGCCTGTTCCCTGTGTGTTTAAATTTCCAAACCATGCATTTTGAACCTTGTGAATAAGCTTTCTGGCAAGATTTAATGTTAATAAACAGTTTTCATAGTTAGCAACAATCTTCAGCTGGATATAAAAATTAATACAGATTATTAATTTTGCATAATCCATCTCAAGGTGCTTTGAACATGCCCAGAAAAGAGCAAAAAGGCTGATGAGGGGGCTGGAGCACAGCCATACGAGGAGAGGCTGAAAGAGCTGGGGTTGTTCAGCCTGGAGAACAGAAGGCTCAGGGGAGACCTTATTGCCCTCTACAACTACCTGAAAGGAGGTTTTAGCCAGTTGGGGCTTGGTCTCTTCTCTCAGGCAACCAGTGACAGAACAAGAAGACTCAGCTTCAAGCTGCGCCAGGGCAGGTTCAGGCTGGATGTTAGAAAGAAGTTCTTCAAAGAGAAAGTTATTTGCCATTGGAGTGAGCTGCCCTGGTAGGTGGTGGAGTCACTGTCCCTGGAGGTGTTTAAAAGGAGGCTGGAGGTGGCACTTAGTGCCATGGTTTAGTTAATTAGAAAGTTTTGGATGATAAGTTGGACTCGATCTCGAAGGTCTTTTCCAACCTTGTCAATTCTGTGATTCTGTGTGAGAGGGTCACTATGGATAGACCTTTTGGTAGCCAGCTAGACTTCTGGTCCACCATGTTCTGTACATTATAACTGATGATGCTGTTATTTTCTCCCATTCTCTGATTTAATTTTTGTTTAGGCTTATGAACAGTGGTTTAAAACATAATCCACAAAACTGATATTAAAAGTCCTTACCTCATAAAAAGTGATTGCCACTGAAGTTGCATGCATTTCAACCTGGTTTTATTAGAGGTTCAGAATAGTCCAGAGCTGCTGGGTAAAAGGTGGTTTGGATCAACAAAACAGTGCTATCTCAGACTCCAGTTATGTACTGCTATGGTATCATAGATACAGACCTATCAAATGCTGAAAGAAGAGGAATCTGATTTCTCAAGACCCTTGGAATGCAGCAGAGTGACTTTGCTGTTCTTTTCTGTAAAGTATTTTGTAACAATAAGAATCAAGGAAAGAGGAACCACAAGACCTGACTTTTATATTCAAACCTGACACAACTGCAGTGTGTGACTTCAGGCTCATCTTTGAAGTGCTAAAGCTTCAGGGATGTGACAACTTAAATAATAGGGTAGTGCTCCCCGTGCCATAGCGTCTCTGTCTACAGAATGTGACTAATAATGTGTTTAAATTCACAGAGACCTTCTACACAAACTGTTTTTCTTTTGATTTGAGAGCCACAGATACTAAAAGATCATAAAATTTCCCTTTGTCTCTTCACCTCTCTAGTAGCACATCCTGGATTAAGGAGAACTTGACTGTGTAGTCAGTTCAAATGAGTTTTCAGCTTGTATGTTCATTTTTTCTGACATTACCATTTACTCATCATACTGAACACAACCCCATTCTGATTGACAACAACACTGACACACATCTAAGTATTTCAAAGGGAAGAATTCCCTTGAAATGCATCCTTTTTTCCTTGTACATTGGTAGCTGGTTTGTCATAACTGGTATTGTAAATACATTAGTTGGCATTTGTACCAGTATTCCAGTAGCTGATTGTGAATATGTTAGGCTGAGAAGGGGGTAGGAAAAAAACAAAGGGTGGGAAAGCAGGAAGAGAGGCTGGAAAGACAAGTATATGTATGAGAATATTAAACTTCTGAAGGTTTCAGTGGCAAACTTCCTCTCCCCCTTTGTAGTCTATGATCTTCCTGATTCAGGAGGACGAGGGATAAGACTGTGGTTTTATGCAATTTATCTAAGTGGTAGCAGTGAGAATGGCTGAATTCAACTGAGAAATTCTTGATGATCAAGGATTTGAAAGGAACTATATGCTCAGAATGAAAACAAAGAGGAAATGTAGACACTAAGGATGTGGAAATGCTAAGTTTGAGCATAACACAGGACTGTGCAACCATTCTTGGTGTCTGTGAGAATTTTGTCTTGTGGATAGACTTACAGGGTAGTAAGTGTGATGATGTCTGGAGTGTTACAGTTAGGAGAGTGACAGAACAGTCAATGACATGATTGATCTCAGAACAACCCAAAAGAAATCGTTAGGAGGCTAGCTGCTACAGATTTTAAGTAATGCAAATTGCAAGGATAGAATGAGGGACAGAAAAGATAGATTTTCAGAAATAAGCCCTTTAAAACTTGGTTAAATAATGTTACTCACATTTTCTTAACAAGCTGGACCAACACCTGGAAAAAACACCACAATTTAGGTACTGAACTGTAGGAAGTGATGGAAAAGACTCAGTTTTAGGAGATGTCTCTCTAAAATGATCTAAATAATGATAAGATTGTCTGTGACTTGGTTTGGCTCTTTTGATCAACTAGTGATTGCAAGTCATAATAATGTAAAAACACTCTAATTCTTGCTTCATCACTGCTAAAGTCTTTTATTTGTTTTAGTAGCATGGATTGGAAGGAAATCTTACTTTGAAAATATAATTGTGATTTTTCTCTTGCAAATCTAAAGATCTTGTCTTGTCAAGGGTTAGATTTTTGTTAATCACCTTTGAGAGAACATCAAGAGTACCTGTGCCCTATCCACAGCTTCCAAAGCTGTCATCACCTCTTTTACCCCCTCACTGGATAGTCCCTAAAGGCAATAGTATCATTTGTACCAGTGTGACTTTTGTACTGTGCACATGCACGTGTAGCATGAGAATATCGTAGACCCAAAGAGAGAAGTATGTACATAAAAGGCTTCTATTTAGTGTGCCATTTCTCTTAATAGAACCTACAGAACATGAGGGCTATGTCTGCTGAAGGAAGCTGTAGGATGCATTTGAGATGGGGTGGAACACTACCATATAGCCTAAGTGTTGCTATGGAAAAATGAGTAAAGTCATATGGTGAAAAGAAAATACATCTGCCTGGGAAATTTGCCATAGCGTGGGGGAAAAAAATGAAAGTTGACTTTAACGAGAACAAGATCCAGTAGAGAAGCTGTTGAGGCCAATTTCAGATGCCATAACTTGGCTGCTTTCACTCCAGTACTGGCCAGCCTTGTCACATTACTATTCAAAATATTTTGCAAGATCGTGGCTTGTTGAACTGAGTCTTGGGAGTGCAGCCAGGTGGCCTAGATCAGTGGGAAGGGGCAGCAGCACGAGAAAAAGAGTCATGGAGTAGCAGATAGAGATGGAATATGGCTTTCTGCCTGAGTGCTGTCCATCTCTGGCAGAACAGCGGAGTGGGTTATATCTGCGTGAGATGTGTTTTGTCTCTCCCAGAGAGTCACAGGCCCTTCACAAGGTCTGCCAAACTAGCCTCACTCACCCTTGTTATGTGGTAATGTGCGGTACTGAACCGAAGAAGAGCTTGTCTGCCCGTGCTTTGCGTTGCTGTTGCTTCTGGTTACAGGCCCTCAAAAATAAATGGATCAGACCACTCCAAAACCAGATCCTTGAATCATGGTGACTTGCACCACATTCTGGAGGTCAGAACCTCCCATTCACGGAAGGAAATGGCACCACTCTGTGTTTGCCGTTGAAAACTTTCTCTCATTCCTCCACCAGGCACACACAAAAGCTGTTGTTCATACGAAGCCTTTTTATAAATGCACCAGTAGCTTAAGCTGCCTTGGGAGATTCCTGAAGTAGAGGTGGCAGTTAGTGTGCTCCCTCTGAAACATATACAGCCAGGGTATTTTGCACCAGTGAAAGTTTCCTGGGGCCTTTCGGTTCTTGTCCAGTGGCATTTGAAGATCGTAGTGTAACATCTTTGAGAGTGAGAGAGCATGCCTGTTTGCAGCGTATTTTCATGTACCAGAGGACAGAGAAAAAAACAAATCTCTGCATCTTACTAAAGATTCAAGACGTCCAGAAGTAGTTGTAATAGGAAGCTTTTTGTCAAGACAAAAAGCAGGTTGTTCTCTGAAAGATGTTCACTGAATTTCACTTACAACACTGCATTCATTTTTGGCTATGTCCACTTGCTGTCTTAGGTGCAGGAAACCTAAATTATATTGGAGATGCAGTAAGAGTTTTGGAAGTACAAGTGCTTATTTCTTTCAGAATTAATCTCAGATCTCAAGTTGTGCTGGGGGAGGTATAGGCTGGATGTTAGGAGGAAGTTCTTGATAGAGAGAGTGATTTGCCATCGGAATGGGCTGCCCAGGGAGGTGGTGGCGTCACCATCCCTGGAAGTGTTCAAGAGAATCCTGGATGAGGCCCTTAGTGCCATGGTCTGGTTGACTGGTTAGGGCTGAGTGATAGGTTGGACTGGATGATCTTGGAGGTCTCTTCCAACCTGGTTGATTCTATGATTCTATAAACCTGTAGAGCTAAAGGAATTGAGTGCACCCTCAGCAAGTTTGCAGATGACACCAAGCTGTGTGGTGCAGCTGACTTGCTGGAGGGCAGGGATGCCATCCAGAGGGACCTGGACAGGTTGGAGAGGTGGGCCCAGGCCAACCTCATGACGTTTAACAAGGCCAAGTGTAAGGTTCTGCACCTGGGTCGGTGCAATCCCAGGCACAGATACAGGCTGGGTGATGAATGGCTGAGAGCAGTCCTGAGGAAAAGGACCTGGGGGGTCTGGGTCGACGAGAAGCTCAGCATGAGCCGGCAGTGTGCACATGCAGCCCAGACAGCCAACCTGTGCTGGGCTGCAGCAAGAGCAGTGTGGCCAGCAGGGCAAGGGAGGGGATTCTCCCCCTTTACTCTGCTCTCCTCAGACCCCACCTGGAGTACTGTGTGCAGTTCTGGAGCCCCCAACACAAGAAGGACATGGAACTGCTGGAGCGAGTCCAGAGGAGAGCCACGAAGATGCTCAGAGGGCTGCAGCAGCTCTGCTATGAGGACAGGCTGAGAGAGTTGGGGCTCTGCAGCCTGGAGAAGAGAAGGCTTCGAGGAGACCTTAGAGTGGCTTTCCAGTATCTGAAGGGAGCCTACAGGAAGGCTGGGGAGGGACTATTGACAAGGTCTAGTAATGTCAGGACGAGGGGGAATGGGTTTAAGCTGGAAGAGGGGAGATTTAGACTGGATGTTAGGAGGAAGTTCTTTACAGTGAGGGTGGTGAGACACTGGCACAGGTTGCCCAGGGAGGTTGTGGATGCTTCCTCCCTGGAGGTGTTTAAAGCCAGGCTGGATGAGGCCTTGAGCAGCCTGCTCTAGTGGGAGGTGTCCCTGCCTATGGCAGGGGGTTGGAGCTGGATGATCCTTGAGGTCCCTTCCAACCTAAACCATTCTATGATTCATTCTAGGAATGAAGATACTAAGTGTCATGCTGTGTTTCTTCACTGGCAGATCCTGGTAGATGTTTGCAATACATCTTAACCAGGTGATGAAAGACTAGATCAGACCATCTGAGACAAGTGGCCTTTAAAACCAGGTCCTTAAGAAATGTTTTCTTTGACTTTATTATTCTTTCTCTGGAGTGTTGTAACTGTATGTTATACAGTTTGGGTTTGTCATTGTGTTTTTATTTCATTTTGTTTGGTTTTGGTTTTTTTGCAGTTTAGAGACTACATAGCAGACCTGTATCCAAATGAATAGAGTTTAGTTCTGATGATACAGCAGTACACAAAATGTTAAGAAAGCCATCATATATTAACTTGTAAGGAGCAAGAAAGCTGTTGTAGTTCCTTTTCAGAGCTGGGAGATTCAGTTTTTTACACTGACTTTCTTTCCCTCAGTTTTATTTTCTGTAAACTTAGTGTTACAAAATATTCTGAGATACCCAGGGAAATAAGGGGAGGAAGGACTATGCTTATCTTGAAGTTCACTTCCCAAGATGAAGGACATGTAAGAGATAGCTAGTCTAAGCTAGGAACCCATAGTACAGTTACTACACATAACACAGCCTAAAAACTGTAGTTTGGCAAGTGAGGGATAAAATCCCATGGCTGAAGAATTCAAGCCACAGTTACAAGGTATTGCAGGAGGATCAGGAGATGCAAAAGTGGGAAGGATATCACCAGTGTCCTAGGTTTATGTACCACTAGAAGACAGGATAAATAAAAGTTGTAGGAAGGAAACAGAACATGTCCTGTTATCAAGAGCTGTGGAGACTGCTAAGGAGATTTGTTCTGGGTAGGAAATTCCCTCATATCCCTGAATCTGAATATGATAGGAATTTGGAGAGATTACCAACTGAGAAATTCATACTGATAGAAGCTCCTACAAATGCTGCTTATGCATTACATTTAACCACCCCTAGAGAAAGGCATCAGAGAAACAGAGCTACACAAAGCACATCCACCTCTTCACTTGGTGGTTGATTACATGAAATTGCAAATGCCTTCCCTGCTGCAGATGTCCCTATACTTTTAAAATACATAGTAATGATCAAAACCCAATACAGTCTTCCAACCATCTTTGAAAAAAACAATGAATCAGTTACCCAAGGACTTGTACTTCAATTTAATGTAATTAATTAATCTGTGTTTATTTAGATTAATCCTTGAGTGACTAGTGAATTCTTGGTTGCTCCACCCTTCTTCTTAGACTAAGCTCTTAAAGGCAGGGACTGTTTATGTCTGTGTGTGATACCCAGAAGACCTCTACACAGACCTCAGAAACTTCTAAGCTCTACTGGAATTCAATATTGGATGAAAAAAATGACATTTTAAAGTATCATTAAATAGGTTTACAGAAAGCAGTGGTTTCTAGTCTTAGCTGCAGTTCTCTGTGAACACGTAGGTGTTATTCCCTATACGCTTAGCTTTGTCCTTTGGTAAGTGTTGCCGGAGAAGAGAATTCACTGATGTTGTTGCTTGCTTACTTGTGGTCTGAACTTACAATGCAGAGTCACAGTCTGGGTTTGCTTTTTGTTTCCTTTTCTTATTTTTTTCTTTGTCCTGACAGAAAGATTTCGGGATTTACTGCTTCTCCATTCAAATCAAGATGCAGAGATTCTGCCCATCTTTCATCAGAGGCGCTATCCCAAGTAAGTAAGATTGCCTTCTTGGGAGAAATAAAATCTTTATCTATTTGCAACAAGGGAAAGTGAAGTGTTTATAGCCCTGTCCAAACTTGTGGTGTGAAGTCTGGAGGCAGAGCTGTCACGAAGCCACACTTAGACTGAGCTTTACAGTCTTTCAGTGATGTCAGAGAGGAGCAGACATGCTTTGCAAGCATGCCCAGCTGTCAGCAGGGAGGTGGCGGCTGAGTGCAAGACATTAAGTTGCCTCAGTCTGGTGCAGCTTTGTTTCACTTGACACTGTGTTGACATAGACAGATGTTTTGTCAGACTAATCCCCACTCTAGTCTTGTGGGATTCCACCATTTATGGTGACAGATTCCCTTGGATTTTAACCATTCCCTTCTGGAATCGTGCAAGCACTAGAAAAGATGTTTTTTCTGCCATGCTTAGGGACACATATGTATATACAGGCAAAGCAAAACAGTAGTGTTACCTGTTTAGAAGATCTTGTGTGGATTTCATATCCCAGAAAAAAAAACCCTCCTCTTCTTCTAAATGACATACTTGAATGAAAAAATAAATGCTCCCTGTTATTTTAATGGTTAATAGAAACCTTCACTTTCAGCTAAGTCTTTTAAAGAGGCAGTGAAGGGCAAAGAAGAAGCAGTGCTCACATTGAGCGTGACTAGATTGAGCAATGAAAAAAGGCTAGCGCAGGATGGACAGGAGGAAGGAGCCAGTCCAGAAGTCATGATGGAAGTAAGCAAAGTTATTTTAGATATTATTGTTAGCAAATACATAAGAAGCCAGTGGAGGTAAGCATTATATAATATATACAGCTCTTAAAATCCGATAACAGGAATGTTTTTAAGAGCAGACAACAAATAAAGGGGTGGAATTCTGAAGACCAGTAGCCTCCTCATTGTGAATACTTAAAAATCAAAGCACTCAAGGGTGAAACTTTGGTTCTGAAAATGGTGACATTTTGCATTGACTTTAAGGGAGCCATGATTTTTCCCCCCTCCATTTGTTGTTTATGTTATCTATTGTTGTTGTTTTACTGGAATACCATGAAAGTACAATATATAAAACTGTGAGAGCTACCTTATGTTGATGCACTGCTTCATTTGTTTCACTAGAGCTTCCATGAACTGCTCCTCACCTTTCAGAGCAGTGGAACAGATACTTTTCTATGGCAGCAAAATGCTTTGCTTGGCTTAGATGTTTTCACTTATAATATGGACACTGCCAGGCTGGTCTGAGAAACTAGTTTATCATCCTTCCTCAAAAAACAGACTTACTGCTATATAAATCATTCTAAGGTGTCTGCCTTTCCATTTCCTTACATTGAATTTATTGCTAACATTCTTGGCAAGTACAGTCTATTAGCAGTATTACACATTGTCAGATTCCCGGGTGAAGGAGTGCCTGTTCTCTTCAGCTCCTTGAAGACTATGCAACAAATAGCTTGCAGTATGAAGCTCTGTAGCTTGCCTCACAAAATGATGTTTTCAGTCACATTACTTGACAAGATTGACTGAATCCTCTAATACACAAGCTAAAATTTGACACCTAACTGAAAGTTTCTGTATGTTCTTAAAAGCAAGAGATTTCTGTTTATAGCATCATTAATTTCTCCAAATTTTCTTACTTACTACAGAAATTTGCCATTTATTATAATTAATTTAGAAATTGGGTGAAGGCTGTTCATGTGCCCTAGTTTCCTGAGGGCTTGTCTTTCAAGTGAAATACTGGTGTCCAGCAATGTAGAAAACCTGTCCATCTATACTTTGCCGTATTCCTGTGTCAGGCTTTTTCTCTTCCCTTTGCTCATTTCATTGAAAGGTCAGTTAACAGAAATGAAGGTAATGAACAGACAGACCTCATAAACCAGTGTCCCTTAGAATCATAGAATCAACCAGGTTGGAAGAGACCTCAAAGATCATCCAGTCTAATCTAACACCCAGCCCTGTCCAATGAAGTAGACCATGATGCTAAGTGCCTCAGCCAGGCTTTTTTTGAACACTTCCAGGGACAGCGACTCCACCCCCTCCCTGGGCAGCCCATTCCAATGCCAATCACTCTCTCTGGCAACAACTTCCTCCTAACATCCAGCCTAGACCTCCCCCGGCACAGCTTGAGACTGTGTCCCCTTCTTCTGTTGCTGGTTGCCTGGCAGAAGAAACCAACCCCCACCTGGCTACAGCCTCCCTTCAGGTAGTTGTAGACAGCAATGAGGTCACTCCTGAGCCTCCTTTTCTCCAGGCTAAACACCCTCAGCTCCCTCAGCCTCTCCTCATAGGGCTGTGT
Organism: Tricholaema leucomelas; assembly: GCA_013400475.1. Lineage (NCBI taxonomy): Eukaryota > Metazoa > Chordata > Aves > Piciformes > Lybiidae > Tricholaema lacrymosa > Tricholaema leucomelas. Next base: position 20,511 of record WAAF01010893.1, read on the forward strand.
TCCAGGTGCCGCACCAGCTTCATCACCCTTCTCTGGATGTGGAGTTTAGGTGAGCAGTGACTGGTTGTACTACATAAGGAGCAGTAAGGTCATTTAAATGAAACATTGTCATGAGGCACAAGCTGGAGCATGTAATACTTAAGGAAATCCTAAGAAAATGGAAGGTTAAAAATAGAAAAGAAATTGTAGTATTGAGTTTTCCAAGCACCTTGACTAAGCAGTTTAGTACATAGAAAGGACAGAAGTTTGCCTATATTTAAGAAACAAATGCCCAAAGTAAGGATATTGGATAGGAAGATGTTCAGCATCTCTCAGGATAGTCAGAGTCATAGTAATAAATATTAAAGACCAAATGAACAAGCTATAATCCATCAATTTTTGAAAGAAATAGAAACCTGGATGTTCTGACCTGAGTTATGTTCTCATACACTGATTATATTAAGACCTGAGCTCTTGCAGAGAACAGCAGTGTAATTTTGGGTATGTGTTTGTTCTCAGTGTAAATGTCTGTGCACTGGAGCAACCAGAAGAATTTGTCTAGAATATGCATGTACGTTGATGTGGATTTGCTGGGGAAATCTATCAAGGAAGCCTGTTTTGCACTCCTGGTCCACGAAGGGAGAAATGCAGTATTCTTTTAAGGTCATTGTATTGGCCTGACTTTATTCTGCTAGTCTTGGCTAGGGATTGAACACCTTCTTTGTCATGTGGAGAAGATTATAGAAAAGCCTGAGTTCCAAACATTAAAATTGGTAAAGCCACATGGAACATCATCTTGACTTCCCTGACTTAATTGTGCTTCCACAAGTAACGTGGCATCATGAGCACTGGTTCTTATTGTGCTATGGATGTGCTATGCCAGCACATCCAGACAGCACCTACCCAGTCAGTTCAACCTGCAGTATGTGTCCTCTCACTTTTCTTTACAAGACTGCATAGCAGAGGAAGCTTTACTTTTGTCTTATGCTTCACTCACATGCAGATGTGTCTTAGAAAAATTATAGTAATTGAGGAGGAATAGAGAGTTATGTGCTCACATAAATGTCTACAGCAGAGTTCCTTGATGAAACATATTGCACTGCACATAGTTACAGATTACTGAACTAGCAGAACTAGTATAATCCAGGCAAGTGTTTTAAATACCTCAGCTGACTATCAGGGTATAAAATGCATGTCTCAGAAATCAGACATCATTAGGCCCCCCTCATCCACCTCATCAGGAAACCTACTCATCCATACAGAGAAAAGTTTTGAGGAGAAAATCTGCTTCCTAGCTGGCAGGAAGCCATGATTGTATCTCTGAGGATTTGCATTCCTATCAATAAGAGTAAACCTGCAGCTGTGGGCGGCCAAATGGGTTGGGGTGCACAGCAACCTCTGAATGTACATGCCTGTGAGGAGGCTCTGCACATGAGCCAGATCACAGCCATACCTGCAGCTTCTTCCTTCTCTTCAATTCATGAGCATGCTGAAGTCACTGAAGTGAGTTATATCAGCATGATCAATGCTGTCAACAAGCTAAACATGTTACAGTGAGTCTTGTCCCAGCTTGTTACTTTGACAGTGAGTGTTAGGACTCCTATATCTCATTTAAAAAAAAAAAAACCAAAACTTCTGAGTTTCACTTAGCACATTTCTGGAGGAGCTTTTTTCAAGTTGGAGTCAAGCTCATACTTTTTTTGATTGCCAACTTCACTGAAGATGCTCCTGCTGTTTATCACATGGATTCGCTCAGGAAATGCAAGAACTCCTGAAATGCTGACACAAGCCTCAGGGGATTGCTTCTAAAGACAACATTTTACTCCTCGATTGGGCTGTAGGGTCCAACATGTGGGCAGGGTGGTTGATGCTAACAGCAGGAGCCTAGGTCACTCCATTCCATCAGGGTCTTGTGATCTTTTCCCAATGAAGCAGTGAAGGTTGAGGGCAGCCTTGGCTGCAGCCATCATGAGATGATGGAGTTCAGGATCCTGAGTGGTAGGAACAGGGTCGCTAGTGGGATCACAACTCTGTATTTCAGCAGGGCCAGCTTTGGCCTCTTCAAGCAATTACTCGGGGAAATAGCATGGGACAGAGTACTACAAGGCAAAGGGGGCCCATGGTATTTGGTTAATATTCAAGAAATACTTATTCCAGTCTTAGGATCAGAGCATTCCAGTGAGTAGGAAATTAAGAAGAGTAGTCAGGAGACCTGCATGGTTAAGTAAGGAGCTGCTGAACAAAATCAAGTGGAAGAAGAAAGTCCACAGATTGTGGAAGGAGGGACTGGCCACCTGGGAGGAGTATAACACAGTTGCCAGAGGATGTAGGAAGGCTACTCGGAAGGCTAAGGCCTCCTTGGTATTCAATCTTGCAAGGCAGGCCAAAGACTACAGAAAGGGCTTCTTCAAATACATTGCAGGCAGAACCAGCACTAGAGGCAATCCAGGCCCAGTGCTGAATGGGATAGGTGCCTTGGTGACGGAGGATGAAGATAAGGCAGAGTTGCTGAATGCCTTCTTTGTCTCTGTCTATACTCAGTACTCCACACCCCTGAGGCCACAGAAAAAGACAAGGTTAAAGAGGAGGCTTCCTTGATTGATGGGCACTGGGTTAGGGAACAGTTAAGTAAACTGAACATTCATAAGTCCATGGGTCCTGATGGCATGAACCCATGAGTGCTGAAGGAGCTGGCAGAGGTCATTGCCAGACCAATCTCCATCATCTTTAGTAAGTCATGGTGAACAGGAGAGGTGTCTGGGGATTGGAGAAGGGCAAACATCACTCCAGTCTTCAAAAAAGGGTATGAAGGAGGACCCAGGTAAGGATAGACCTGTTAGCCTCACCTGCGTGCCTGGAAAGATAATGGAGCAGCTTATCCTCAGCATTCTGCTTAGCCATATCAAGGACAAGAAGGTCATTGAGAGCAGTCAGCATGGTTTTACCAAGGGGAATTCATGCTTGACCAACCTGGTAACCTATGAAGATGTACCAGGTGGCTAGATGTTGGAAGAGCAGTGGATGTGCTTTACCTTGATTTCAGTAAAACATTTGACACTTTCTCCCACAGCATCCTCATAGCTAAACTGAGGAGGTGTGGTCTGGGTCATGGAGTAGTGAGGTGGATTGGGAACTGGTTAAAGGAGAGAAGTCAGAGAGATGTGGTCAATGGGACAGAGTCTATCTGGAGGCCTGTAACTAGTGGAGTTCTCCAGGGGTCAGTACTGGGACTAGTATTATTCAATGTATTCATTAATGACCTGGATGAGAGCATGGAGTGCACGGTCAGCAGGTTTGCTGAGGACACCAAGCAGGGTGGAGTGACTGAGACACTGGAGAGTCTCTCTGCCATTCAGAGAGACTTAGACAGGCTGGAGAGTTGGGCAGGGAGAAATTTAATGAAGTTCAACAGGGGCGAGTGTAGAGTCATGCACCTGGAAAAGAACAGTCCCATGTATCAGTATAGGTTGGGGATTAACTTGCTAGAGAGAAATGAAGGCGAGAAGGACTTGGGAGTCCTGGTGGATGGAAGGATGGTCATGAACCAGCAGTGTGCTCTCGTGGCCAGGAGGGCCAATGCCATTCTGGGGTGTATTAGAAGGGGTGTGGTTAGTAGGTGGAGGGAGGTTCTCCTGCCCCTCTACTCTGACCTGATGAGGCCTCATCTGGAGTATTGTGTCCAGTTCTGGGCCCCCCAGCTCAAGAAGGACAGGGAGCTGCTTGAGAGAGTCCAGCACAGAGCCACAAAAATGATGAAGGAAGTTGAACATCTTCCTTATGGGGAGAGACCAAGGGACCTGGGGCTTTTTAGCTTGGAGAGGAGGAGACCAAGGGGTGATCTCATTCATGTTCATAAATATATAAGGGGTGAGTGCCAGGAGGATGGAGCCAGGCTCTTTTTGGTGATGCCCAGTGACAGGACAAGGGGCAATGGGTGGAAGTTGAGGCATAGAAGGTTCTACGTGAACCTGAGGAGAACTTTTTTCATTGTGAGGGTGACAGAGCACTGGGACAGGCTGCCCAGGAAGGTTGTGGAGTCTCCCTCTCTGGAGATACTCAAGAACCATCTGGATGCATTCCAGTGTCATATATTCTATGCTGATCCTGCTCTGGCAGGGAGGCTAGACCAGATGATCTTCCAAGGTCTCTTCCAGCCCCTGACATTGTATGATTCAATGATTCCACTCTGCTTCTGTTCATGCATGTTATGTGCAAAAGAGAAAGATGCAGTTGCCTTGCAACAGCAAAGAGAAGTGTGTCTTGTAGTTGGGCCTGATAACATGAAAGGAAAAATGAATCAGAAGAATGAAAAGGGAAGTGTTAAAAGAACAAGAGTGAGAAATTAAGTTGGTGAGTGAAAAAGGCAGGACAGAGGTTGATAGTGCACAAAGCAATGTTTGAGAGGGCTACACCAGAAATACAATTGGTGTTACAGCTTCTTGGCAAATTTCCCTGTGTGTGAGGCACTTGACAGTTCAGCTGTACTTCATTCTCAGGATACTGCTTTTTTTGTTTGTTTTATTTAGAGAGTTTATTACCTCCCCCCCCCCCTGCTTCTTCTTCTTTTATTCTCCTTCAGAAATATTTTCAGTCATCATTCTTATCTTCTGTGGGTTTGGTCAAAAAGTTTCTTGGATGATTCACAGATTTTAAGAACAGAAGGAGCTGTTATGTTCCAGCTCATTTGAGTCCCTTCTTAACACAAGCCATAGAGCTCTACCAAGTAATCCCTGCAGCAAACTTCTGGTTCAGCCAGAGCATGAATGTTGAAAGACATCCAGCTTTTAAATTGAGATATATAAAAATGGAAAATTCATAAGCCTTTAGATCACTTTGGTTCAATTTCCAATTACTTCATGTATGTGTAACATTAAATGACTTTAACTCCAGTTTCCAGTCTCTGCTATCTCACTACACCATAAACAAGAAAGTCCTGTACTATCTGAAATACCAGCTCTGCACAAGAGGTTGGAGGTCATTTCACAACTTACCCTTCTCTTGGACAATGGCTTACTTACAAGGTCTCTCTAATACTCTGTATTCTTTCTCTTTAAAACCTTCTAAAGTTTTCCTTTCTTATTATTCCTCTTTTATAAGCATGATCAGGAATGACAAAAGTGTTTTGCTGTTTCCCTGATGTGCACATAAAGAATTAATGGCATTTCTTTGTACTCAAATAGGGAGGCAGTATAAATTGAGCACTGTCTTATTGTTTAAATGGAGTTACAAACTGTTGAACTTGGAAGAAAACAAAGAAAATAGCTTAGAATCCAGCAGGTGTCATGAAATAACATTTCAAATAAATGTATTTTCCCTGGGTCATAAACCTACAAACCTTTCTTTAGCAAGTATTCTTAGTAAGTTAAGGTAGATTTCTTGTGTATGCACAAAAATACCAGTCATTTTCATGTTACAAAACCCCAGAAGACACAGGATCTTGATTTTTGTACCTGCATCTATCTTCAAATACATTTTTGATGGTAAGCTTTGAAATGCTACTGAAAGTTTCAGCTCAAAGAAAGCCAAATAGTGTTACTCAATTCTCATCATGGAGCAGTCTAGACAAACAGGCGTCAGAAAGTTAGTGTCCTAAACCATTGGGCCATCTGGTTCCCAATGGCTACTCATTTTAATGATAATGGATCTGTAATGGATCCATGCCAATTTGCTACAGCTTGAGATGCAAGCCAAGCAATTGATAATATTTCATAAATCATACCCAAGAAATAAAACTTGTGTCTTATTTGTAATTGTCTTGAGAATATTTTTTCCATTTAGAGGAAAATAATTTGTAAAGTAGTGAGTTATGGCTTCTGGAAATGGCAGTGCTCAAACAGTGCATCTGCTGAGATTCTCCCTGAGTCCTAGATTTAAGCATGCCCACAAGAGGAGCTAGCAGGATCATGTCCTAGAAACCCAGCTCAGTTCACATTAGAAACAAATGCAACATCTTCCTTGTCATTCGATAAGGGGAGAAATGGTGACCTGTGTGTTCATCACTCAGTCTTCACTGTAAAGGCAAAGAGGTTTTTAATTTTAAAAAGAGGACAACTTTCATGGAGTGATTTTCTATAAAAGACCTTCTCTGAAGTGCTTTACAAAAGATGTTCCCTTATTACAGAAGAGAAACTGATTCATGGCACTCTAATGTAAGTTACTAGTGTCACCCAGGAACAATTCTCCTGGGGACAAGGCCAAAAAAAGAAACCAGGTCTTCCACAGTCCTCTCAGTTGTGTGTAATGGGCTTTCTTGTCTAAAATAGCATCTGTCCTGTTTTCCACTGCACAAACATGTGGTCTGCCTATATTACTGAAATCAGATGGGAGAATGCCAAGTGAAAGAGCCTTTCAGAAGTGCCCACACAAGCACTTTAAATGCTTTGTGTAGCATTGTACTTTAAGCACAAAAAATACTGGGTTTAAGCTCTCCAAGACTTATTTCTAAATGCAATCTAGAAGCTAACTATTGCACCAGCAGCATTGAACCCTTAGGAAACCTGAGTCTCAAAGAGTATTGATTATTGGATGAAAAAAGAGATACCTACTTAAGGAGTCTGCGAAAGACTCCTTTGAAAGAAACATAAGAGGACATTTGAAAGAAACATAAGCTGTTTGCAGAGGAGAGTATACTTTTTCTTGTTTCTTATTTTGCATTCTTTTTTCTTTCCTTTTTTTTTAGTGTGACTTGCAGTAATGCTGGGTTATGCTGTAGCATTTGCAGAGTTGAGCTCTGTGGCAGTAGACTATAAGTAAAGGACGTTTTCTGTCATTTGGGATTTTAACCACATGGTCAGAACAATAGTGGCAATAGGAGTAAAGGCTGGTAACCATCATGTTATAGGAGTGATTGTATCAATGAAAATGCAAGTATTTGATCTATATTCTGTAGAAATCAAAAATGGGAAGAAGGAGGACAGTAATTCATACTATGCACTACATGTCTGGTCTCAGATCCTTCAACAACTCATGTGAATACAAAGTGGAGTAAGTCAATATCTTGATATATTCAGGACTGCACATTAAACTCAAACATAGGTCATAAATTCCTCAATACAGAGCCTATATTTGATTAGAAAGTCAATACAATGCCCCAGTCACTTCTAGGGCAAAATAAAGATGCTTCTGTTCTGTTTCCAAAGGCCTAAATTTCAAGTGCTGACAACACAGAACGAACCAGTTCCCTTAAAATCAAGAGGATTTTTGCTGCTGACTTTTAAAGGGCTCAGACCTGAAAGCTAAGAAACTTCCAAGAAACAAGTATGAATCTTTCAGCTGTAGAGAGATCTGTGGGAAAACCTGTATCCTGTGAGAGATTTGTGCAGCAGCATACATGTAAAATCAAAGCTCTGTGCATGTATATTCTCTTTTAAGTACCAAGCAATCTAGAATGCAAGTTTAACTTGGCTGTTTATCATAGCATAGCTGTGGCTTATTAGCAGTCATGAACTGTTTTATTCAAAACATTGCAGTACTCCCAATTGGGAAGGGGAAAGGAATGACTGAAAATAAAAGATGCATAAACCTTTCAAAACATTTGGGAGATGAAATCATAGCTTTGCTCAAAGTGAATGGTGTTAGACAAAACATTACTGCTGGGTTTCGTTCTGGTGTTTGGGAGCATGAGCCTTGGTTCTTGGTGAAGCCCGAGAAGCAATGCGAAGCTGGGGAATTATCAGTCACCAGATGTCTTGAAGGATGCTTTTTCTAATATACAGCTCCAAAAGAAGTTACAGTAGTTTGATGCAGAAATTGTTATTGAAGTTCTTTGATTCATTATGCAAGAGAGAGTTACAGTGCTCCCTTCTGGCCTTATTTCCAGTTTTATCATCGTTTTAAAAATAATGGCTTATTTTGGTCTAAAAAATAGGTCCATAATTGCCATAGTTACAGGCTTTTGGAAAAGAAGTGCTACAGAATTGTAGTTGTTGACAGTAGTGACTTCCTCCTTCGGAGAGCCCTCCTGGTTGTGGATAAAAGGGAAGAGCATTACTCATTCACTCCTATATGCCTACCTGCATATTAACAATTTAAGTTTTTGGCCCTGTACTTTCCGTGTGGGATGCTGGAAGCTTTTTCCTTTCATAGAACCTGTTAAAGGTGGTAACATCTTTTGGTGGTGTTTTGTTAGTAAGTCTTATCATACAATCAACCAGATTCAAAGAGACCTCCAAGATCATCCAGTCCACCCTATCACCCAGCCCTGTCCAGTCAACTAGACCATGGCACTGAGTGCCTCAGCCAGGCTTTTCTTGAACACCTCCAGGGATGGCAACTCCACTACCTCCCTGGGCAGCCTATTCCAATGACAGATCACTTTCTCTGTGAAGAGCTTCCTCCTAACATCCAGCCTATACCTCCCCCAGCACAACTTGAGACTCTGTCCTCTCTTTATGTTGCTGGTAGCCTGGGAGAAGAGACCGACCCCAACCTGGCTACAGCCTCCCTTCAGGTAGTTGTAGACAGCAATGAGGTCACCCCTGAGCCTCCTCTTCTCCAGGCTAAACAACCCCAGCTCCCTCAGCCTCATTCCAGCTATAATAAGGGGAGAAATGGACAATATATGCCTATAAACATGTAAAAGAAACTGAGAGGATAAAAGAAGTTGCCTACCATGTTGTGCTTTATATTTCAGAAAGGACATAAGCAAAACTTGTATTTCCTAGTGTCTAAGTAGGACAGAAATTTAGCAATGCATTGCTGTTCTGTCCTTTCCCTGAACAAGGTTTGAAGAAATAGGAGAACTGTTAAGTAAGCATCTCAGCTGTGCCACAAGTCCCTCCTCATGCTGCTTAATACTGCAGAAAACAGCATATATTGAGGTAACAGAGCAAGTGTATGCTCTATGTAAGAACAAAGAAGCTGTTTTCTTTCATAGAACCTTTCAAAGGTAGTAGCATCTTGGTGGTGTTTGTTAGTAAGTCTTGTTAAAAAAGGGAGAACAAAGAGATTCATTCCAGCTATAATAAAGGGGGAAATGGACAATATTGTGCCTCTAAACATGTAAAAGAAACTGAAAGACAAAAAGAAGTTGACTACCATATTGTGCTTTATATTTCAGAAAGGACATAAGCAAAACTTGTATTTCCTAGTGTCTAAGTAGGACAGAAATTTAGCAATGCATTGCTGTTCTGTCCTTTCCCTGAACAAGGTTTGAAGAAATAGGAGAACTGTTAAGTAAGCATCTCAGCTGTGCCACAAGTCCCTCCTCATGCCGCTTAATACCGCAGAAAACAGCATACATTGAGCAAGAGCAAGTGTATGCTGTATGTAAGAGCATAGAGGGGTATGAAACTTCAACTCAAAGGAGACTTCTCCTGCAGTGGGCAAAGATAGCTTGTTTTCATTTCAGTTTCAGAAGCATTTTGATGCACGATCCTGTTAGAGTCCTTCATGCATCAAGTTGGGCTTTAAGCTCTTGACAGTCGGGGGCAGCAGGAAACTCATGTTGATCTAACAACTGTTCCTCTGAGAAATGGGTTGTGGGGTGCCAACTGGACCCCTCTGAATTAAGCATCCTAAAGTAAACATGTAGGTCAACCGCATTTTGTGCAGGAAGGTATCTCTGCATTGTGCTAGAGCTTAGCTCGTAAGTAACTTATCAAGTCTTTAAAACTGACAGTGATAAAAAGTCCACCTCATCCTGTAATATGTTATTCCAGATTTAATTATTCTTCATCATGGAAGTTGGCTGCTGGGAGATCGTGCCCAGTAGGCCAAGCTTAGCCCTGAGCAAAGTTCGTCTACAGCTACGTCAAGTGGTTTATAAGACTCACAAATGCTTTCAAAAGACTAGAGAGCTAGCAGCTGGGAAACTTTGTTAGCAGCTGCAGAGCAGCAAGGGCCCGTGATGTTAGCTGCCAAATCTTTTCTGAGTGTTGCTGCCTAATCAGCTAGCTTCAGGTCTTCAAGAGCAGAACTGGAGGCTAAAGTGGACAAGTCCTAATACAATAGCTGTTTGAATAAAGATAGGCACTGAGTTGTTGGATGGTGCAATGTAGAGTTCTTGGTTGTTTGGCTTTTGTTGGTTTTTTGGTTTGTTTTTCTTTAATGAAATACCTTTGTGGATTTCAAATTTGTCAGAAAATCACCGGTCTAAGCATCTGTACCTAAAATGAAGCATTACATGTGTTGAGTGAGGTAACTAGGACTATTTTTCTTTAGTATCATGAATGTAGTGACTTTTTTTCTCCTGCCAAAGCAATGAAAGAAGCTATGTTACAGGCACTGGCCAGAAAGAAAAGATACTAAAATCATTTGATACAGAGCCTAATAGCTTTCATGTAACACTTTGCTTTATGACTTAATTATCCATTGCTGTCAAGGTGTCTTTGTAATACAAGGTTTAAATTAAGTTTCTGTATGGGTAAAACTCATTTAGGACCAAACTCGGCAATGAACTTGCCTTGTTCCTCTGAGAGCTTGTGTGAGGTAAAATTGCTGCATGCTCCAAAAGCCCACATGGGAGCAGGGTCAGTAACCTCCTCCTCCAAAACCACTTGACCAGCATGGAAACAGTAACCTATATTGCAACTTAAAACAGCTGTGAGTGTAAATGTTCTTTGTCTTCTCTCTCCTTTCTAAAAGTACTCAAAAGTGTCTGATGAAAGCCAAATGTCCGAGCACTGCTGAGGACTTGGGTCTTGCTTTCCTCCACATGCTGCAACATGATGTTACCCAAGAGAATAGAATAGAATCAACCAGGTTGGAAGAGACCTCCAAGATCATCCAGTCCAACCTAGCACCCAGACCTATCCAGTCAACGAGACCATAGCACTAAGTGCCTTGTCTAGTCTTTTCATAGAATCATAGAATCATAGAATGGTTTAGGTTGGAAGGGACCTCAAGGATCATCCAGCTCCAACCCCCTGCCATAGGCAGGGACACCTCCCACTAGAGCAGGCTGCTCAAGGCCTCATCCAGCCTGGCCCTAAACACCTCCAGGGAGGAAGCATCCACAACCTCCCTGGGCAACCTGTTCCAGTGTCTCACCACCCTCACTGTAAAGAACTTCCTCCTAACATCCAGTCTAAATCTCCCCTCTTCCAGCTTAAACCCATTCCCCCTCGTCCTAACATTACTAGACCTTTTCTTGAACACTTCCAGGGACGGTGACTCCACCAACTCCCTGGGCAGCCCATTCCAATGCCAATCACTCTCTCTGGGAAGAACTTCCTCTTAACATCCAGCCTAGACCTCCCCTGGCACAACTTGAGACTGGACTGTGTCCCCTTGTTCTGTTGCTGGTTGTCTGGGAGAAGAGACCAACCCCCACCTGGCTACAACACCATACCTCTAAGGCTTAAAATAGTGATTTTTGCTATTGGAATCTTTAAGGTACAATCACTTCCTCTTTTACACAGATCGTTATGAAATTAGTTTCTTTATTATATCGATTTTCCTCTGCTAAATCAATTCAGAAAATCTTAAAATGGATTAAATTGTTCCTTTTTTTAGCATGGATTGCTGCAGCTTCCTAAACAACATTTGAAAGGAGGGCATTTATTTCCAAAATAAAGGTATTTGCATCCACTCTTTCAACAGACTTTGAGAGACATTTGTAATTTTTATATTGTGCTGTGTTTTGTATGTTGTTAGGAAAAACATGAAGGTCAGCAACAATTTCTCCATTGCTTGGTGTTGTTATTACTAGAGCAATGGAAAAGAAATGGTGGCAGAACTGGGACATAGATTTTTCCTTGGGAGGAAGTTCTTCACAGAGAGAGTGATTGGCATTGGAATGGGCTGCCCAGGGAGGTGGGGGAGTCACTGTCCCTGCAGTTGTTCAAGAAAAGCCTGGCTGAGGCACTCAGTGCCATGGTCTAGTTGACTGGATAGGGCTGGGTGCTAGGTTGGACTGGATGGTCTTGGAGGTCTCTTCCAACCTGGTTGATTCTATTCTATTCTATTCTATTCTATTCTATTCTATTCTATTCTATTCTATTCTTGTGCTTCCCTGCCAGATGTGTTTTCAACCCGGATGAGGCAAGTCATGTAGATGTGATGTTACCTCGTGAACATATCATAAACTTGATGGCTTAGCCATGTGGACACAGTGAAGATTTAATTCTGTCATCTTAATATATCAAGAGTATCTTTTGCCACTGCACTTTTCAAGGGAAATTCTAGGATTTCAGTTTCCTGCATCAGTAAGAGTTTGAAGTTTGATGGAGAGATCCCACTCACTTAGCTCATATCTAGGAAGCTGGCACTTTATTCAAGTTGGTATAAGATAAAATCTGTCAGAGTTGTAAGCTGAACTCAAATTTCCCATGAGTTTTCACCAATAGCTGCAAGAAAGAGTAGAAAGGACTAAAATCCAGTAGCTAGGGTAATACAGTAGGCAAATTCAGTGGCCGTGCCAGTGTTTCTGAGTGGGAAGGGTAGGGACTGTTGTCCTGAAGGATTACAGGTGATCTGCAGAGTGTAAAAGTCATTAGTTACATATTTCAGTTATGTCCAAATGAAATGGTATACTGCTTTCTACCCCAAAAAAAGCAGACTTCCTGTGAAGGACACTCATTACATGCCAGCCTCTTCCGACCAGTTGTGTTTTAGGGAGATGACATGAAATTTTGCTTCAGCTCACTTGTGTCAAACTTGCTGGAGAAGCAAAGAAAAATCTCTAGGATAAATTTGGTTTCCGAACGGTTTGGAAGAGAGCAGTGATGCTGAATATTGTGTGAACTGAAAAGGAAGGTGGAGAAAGGAAGAGAGGGAAAAAGAGCAGGAAGGAAAACAGATGTAGCTTTCTGTTTTGTGCAGAGTCCACACATTACATGGAGCATGATAGCTTAATTCAAAACAAGAGGTTTACCTTCTGCGGTCAGCAGAGCAAAATATAACGATCGTGTTCAGCTGCATCGGGCTTTGATTGTAATGAGAGCCTCTGGGCACTACTCTTCTGTGGCAGGCAAGTGATGCTGGTGTTGATGGACAGCTTGAGCTCCTTCTGTCTTTTACTGGGGAGGAGTTTTTAAAGAATCTCTTGCTAATTTATTTGGAAATGCTGTGTCCCCAGGAGAAAATAGGCTGCGAATTTGGCATCTCTAAGGCTTCTTTCACCCATGATGCTATTAGCATGCACTTGAGCATGTAATTCCAAGCTTTAAGTGCAGCAGAAGTGCTGTTTCCTAGGGCTCAGCCCCTGTTTCCCTCTATCAGAGTCAGCACAGGCAGCACTTCTAAGCAGGGGAACTCTTGGGTTTCACTGCCCCAAAGCAGTGAAAAAAAATGCATTCAAACAGCAAAGCAGTGCTTTTGTGTGTGAATGCATTTTTGTGTGTCTGTCTGTGTATTTTGCCTTCATGTTATTAGATGGCAGTAACTGGTTGGTGGTTAACTTTTCTTTTTCTTGGTGGAGATTTTCCTTACAGTTAAGGAATCCATTTTAAGCGATTGTTGCAAGCAACTCTAAAGAGCATCACTGGAAGCTTAAGAAATCCATTTATATCTACATTGATTCTGCTAGCTATACATGCTCAAATGGAGTCCCTCCTCACTGAATTAACTTTGTTAATTATTTGGCCCTGCACTCAGATTCTGGCACCAGTCAATAGGATCTGCACCATATGAAAATGCTTTGGCAATAAAAAGCCAATTAAATTTGGCTTGTTCCCCTGTTTCATCCTTCCTATGCATGTTCAAGAAGAGTCATGACTGAAATATTTAGTATCCACTAATAACAAAAACAAAGTCTTGATTCTGCTGCGTTTGGGGTCTTTTTTTCTCTGCACTGAAGGTCCCTTGAAGAATGAAGTTCAAGGGACATTGAATCATAAAACTTTTTCACAGAAAAAAATGACTACATGTGCTAGTTTGAAGCTAGCTAGAATATTTTGGTGAGGAGAACTAGATCACAGGCTGTGAAAGAGAAACAGTGGTCATGTCTACTTCACTCATAGGCTTGCTGAGAGGTATAAGAACAAGAATTCAAACATAGATAAGGGAGATGCTCTCTGTCCAGACTATGGGATGCATTTCTCTCCCTAACCTAACCTGCCGTCTCTTTGATTAATCCATCTGCTTCCTAACCCCCCTGGCCCGGCCCACCCTCCAATCTTCCTTGGGCACAAGGCAACATCTAGGGTAAGGTAAAGAGGGGTGGGAGAAGGTGGAAGGGCGGTTGGGAGCCCCTCTTGGGGACTCAGGTTTCTGGAAGGGCTGTTGTGTTTCTGTATTACCTTTTACCTTGTATATTTCTGTATGTAACTGAATATACTGTAAATACCTGCTTGTATATTGTGTTAAGCTGTAAATATAAAGCTTCATTCAGTTTCCAGTGCTGGCTGAGTCTACTCTGGGTGATTTTACAAAGCGTGGGGGTTGGGTAACACCCAAACCATCACACTGCAAGTGCTTCTAAATCATGTATAGTTTTATTATGATTGAGTCATACCCCTTGTGCACTCAAGGATTTTAACAGTGTCATGTAAGGTTAACCAAACTGATGAAGGAGGATAACAAGGAAATAATACAGCTGGTGCCTTAGTCCAGAGCGATCTTTACCCTTTCTTTCACTTGTTTTTCTTGGCAAGACTTCTCAAATAAGATATGAAGCTATCACCCCTTTTTTAAACTGTGTGTCAATCAGGTCTGAAGATAAAAGCCATCAGATGGACAGATGGAAACCATAAAATAGTTAATCTCCAGAAACACTCCTTTGTCTACTGTTGTCCTTTTCTTACTCATTAAGGGCTATGATCTGTATATCGATTGGTTTATGCCCACCATTATAGATACATCTATGGACCTCAGACTTCTAATGAAGTCATTGTTGCAATGCTCTTCTTTAACTGAAAAATATGACTATAAAGACTGGATCAAAGTCTGTCAAAGACTGGATGAGGCACTTAGTGCCATGGTCTAGTTGATTGGACAGACCTGGGTGATAGGTTGGACTGTATGATCTCAGAGGTCTCTTCTAACCTCATTGATTCTAAGATTCTATGAGTCTAACTGTCTAACAGACAGATGCTGTCACACAACGTCAAACTGACTTGCACAAATTCTCCTATGGCAGAGAATGGGTTGGATGTCAGTACAGCACCTAAGCAGCTGCTTTCATCCTTCCTCTTTGTGATCTCTGTAAAGGTCATACCCCAAAGTGGGAAGTACTTTTTGATTAGGGACCTTGAGGCACTTTCACAATAGCTATAGCAGTAATAACATTAGGAAAAAAATGGTGTTTTGGTAAATGATGAATACAACCATTAAGAAAAACATACATGCAGTTTTTAGAGTGAACACGAACAATCAGAAAGTGTTCACCTTTACTATTTGTTTAAATTACTATTGCTAAGGGAACTCTTAAACAGAAAGAAAGTAAATGGTATGTGGAACATTTAAACCACTGGTCACAGTTGATGGATACAGAGGGAGCTCTTAAAAAATGAGATTTGGTAGACAGGCAGAACTTTGAGTACTGGGATTCCATCCATTATGCACTGCCCATGTCTTGGCGTATTTACTTGCAAATGAAAGTACCACAATAGGATAAGTAGTAAAAAGCAGGCTCGATATATATTTACACAGTTGTATGGTGGATCATTACTTGATAATATGTCTTTCAGTCCTGCAGGACTAAATCCTGATATCATGAAATTCAGTGGCATTTTTGACATTTGTTTTGTCCTGAAATCAGATTTTTTTTTTTTTTCTGTAGAGAATGGACCAAGAATAATTTAAGTAAGAATACAGCACGGTGTATTAAAAAGAGAAGAAGTCAATGCTGACAGGTGGCAAGCAGCAAGTAGTTCTTGAGCAAAAAGAAGTGAGGCATCAAATATACTGCAATTCATCTTGGGACTTGTTCTTTTCAATATATCAAATAGTGAATGACAAGGAGGGAGATGTAAACATCAAGCTAATTAAATCCTCAAATGATATTGGACCAGGGAGGATACTATATTTCAGAGCAGATGGAATCAAATTTCTGAATGATGGGGCAAATTTCAGGAGGTGGGTGGAAGAAAAGGAAGATGAGTTGGAATAGGCAGAAATGTCAGTTTCACCAGGGAAGAAATTACCATTATCATAGAAGAAACAGTGACAGGGTGGGTGAAACGTTAGGATCATACCTAGCGTTTTTTAAACAGCCTTTTGCCTGGGTGTATCAGGATTTTAAACCTGTTAAATCAAGCATTCCTGATCTTGTGGAGTGGTTTTGTCAAAAGGCACAGCATAGCTGAGCATGTAAATGACACTCTGGAAACGGCAGTGAATGTACACGAGGAAAATGAGATTAAAAGGATGAATTTATTGTCCTCTCTGACTGATTGAAACTAGCGGTTCAGGTCAGACCTGAAGCACAGTCCTGTGATGCACGTTTCACAGTGACAGTGAACATCATCAGCCTGACCATTGCTTGATCACTGCCTCAGTATGCTTCAGCTGCTTCAAGTATCCCATAATACCCTGAGATAATGATGCTGCAGGTATGCCTGAGCCATGAAAGTGGTGAGAGCCTGGAACGGGTTGCCCAGGGAGGTGGTGAGGGCCCCATCCCTAGAGGTGTTTAAGGCCAGGCTGGATGGTACTGTGGGCAGCCTGATCTAGGGTAGGATGTCCCTGGGCGTGGCAGGAGGGGGTTGGAACTAGATGATCCTTGTGGTCCCTTCCAACCCTGACTGATTCTATGATTCTATTTCCACTGACATGGACTATCCTGTCTTGGTGAGCATAATTTACCAAGTGAGGAAGAAGGCTCAGTGCTGATACTAGCATTGCCTGTGAGAATAACACATGCCATCTGCTAGGTGCAAGTCTGAGATGACCACTGAAGGGAACAGTGTAGGCAGTAAGAAGATATTGGAAGAGACCAAAGGTCAAATATGAAAGTGAATTAATCCAAAACAGAAACACTCTTTGCAGGAGGTAAGCAGATAACTACAATGCCAATGGAATAGTTGGGAAGAAACAGGGCTGACACATTCAACCTAATTTTGGTTGCTGGTCTCCAGTGTCTTACTACTTAATGATATAACAAACTCAGTTTTCAAATAATGAGTTACCATAGGTGGTGCAGTCATTACAGATATTCTTTATTTTGCTTTATTAGCTGAGGCAAAAGCAGTAGGGGACAGATTTACAGAGAAGCAAGGTGCTTCACAAAATAAATGCTCTAACTGGTAAGGAAAACAGTGGGTAGTTGGATTCCTTGTTATAAAATTAAGACATATGTGATATTTAATCAAAGGAACATATTTTGGACACACTTCATGGAAAATGACAGTTAAAAAAAAACTGCCATGGAGAAGAAGTAATCCAACATTAATTAAGAATATTGACCCCAGAATTTGGTGCAGAAAGCGCATGTACTTTCAGAGAACAAAGTTATATGAACACATAATTATACTCAACTGTAATTCTTGTGGTTTTACAGACCTTTATAATGAAGTGAATGGTCTAAATTGTGTCTTTCTTCCTGTGATAGTCAGTAATGAGAAATATGAGTTCCCCAAAAATAGTTTGGACATTGTTTAGATATTTTTATTAAGTTCTGAGGAAAATTAACTTCTGAGACACTATATTCCAATTGCTCTAGGAGTCCTGAACAAGGGAGAGCCATACTTACAAGGGTGTCAGTTCTGCAAGTACTGTTTTCAGTGATGTTCTTTCCTCTTCCTCTACCATCCTTCTCATTCCTCTGTTAGAAGTCTAGGTTCCTATAGGTAGTAGTACAGCTTTTGCTGCTATAATGTTCCAGCCTACTCCAGTGGGATCTTCTCCTTGAACCTGCACTGTGCCTTAGAAAACCATGGATCTCAGTTTAGAGGTTAAAGAAGGAGCCTTATCCATGAAAATGCAGATTCCTGCTCTAATTTTCCACTTGTCACCATGCTTTCAGAATGAGGGGACACAGTCTCAAGTTGTGCTGGGGGGGTTAGGATGAGCTGGATGTTAGGAGGAAGCTCTTGACAGAGAGAGTGATTTGCCCTTGGAATGGGCTGCCCAAGGAGATGATGAAGTTGACGTCCCTGGAGGTGTTCAAGAAAAGCCTGGCTGAGGCACTGTGTGCCATGGTCTAGTTGACTGGACAGGGCTGGGTGCTAGGTTGGACTGGATGAGCTTGGAGGTCTCTTCCAACCTGGTTGATTCTGTGATTCTGTTCTCTTGCTAAGGTTGCTATGGAAATAAAAGTTCTTCATTGGTCATCTCTGGTCCCCTGAGTGTGTAATAAGCTGAAGGAGAGGTGATGTAGTTTTGGTTTGCCCAGTCAGGAGAAATAAATGGGCCTGAAATGTAATAAAAGAAATTACATGTTTTGAATTTAAAAACCAATAATAATTTGGCATGTTTTTATGAGAAGAAAAGCTGATGCTAATTGATTCCACAAGGTTTCGAGCCTTCTCCGTTGTTGTAGTTGGATGGTTCAGTAACTGGTGAAGGAGGCAACTGTAGAAGAGAGAAGGAAAGTTCTACAAGATCTAGTACATACTATAATAATATGTTTGAGGTTGATGGGGAAAAATATACAAATAACCAATCAGAAATTAAATGTACCAGTTTAAAAAAAGGGAAAGGATGACTAATGAAATATGGATTGGAATTGTAACAATTTGCAGTTTGATCAAAACAGTATGTAAAGTTAATTTGATCCACTGGGTTTTGCAAGCTTATTTGTCTAAGGGGCTGCTGGTTATTTTAATGAAAACATCATCCTTCACAGTGTCAGGGCAACCCATGGGAATCTCTGCTCTCACATGCCAGATGTCATGTTTTGTTACACTTTTAAATCCCGAAAGCCATTGTAGTTTCAGAAATCTGTACAAACCGAGGATGCTGTGTTTTGTTCAGGGCTGGTTCTTCATCTGTAAAAGGCTGGCGTTACTGAAACGCTGTCAATAATCACGAGCCTCCCAGAAAAGTGGTGTTAGAGTTTACACTTACTAATTGAGTATTAACTAATGACGTGAATTTTGAGGAGGTGGAGACGCTGTCCCTGGAGGTGTTCAAGAAAAGATTGGATGAGGCACTTAGTGCCACGGTTGGATGCAGCCCAGACAGCCAACCGTGTGCTGGGCTGCATCAAGAGCAGTGTGGCCACAGGGCAAAGGAGGTGATTCTCCCCCTTTACTCTGCTCTCGTCAGACCCCACCTGGAGTACTGTGTGCAGTTCTGGAGCCCCCAACACAAGAAGGACATGGAACTGCTTGAGCGGGTCCAGAGGAGAGCCAAGAAGATGATCAGAGGGCTGCAGCAGCTCTGCTGTGAGGACAGGCTGAGAGAGTTGGGGCTCTTCAGCCTGGAGAAGAGAAGGCTTCGAGGAGACCTTATAGTGACTTTCCAGTATCTGAAGGGAGCCTACAGGAAAGCTGGGGAGGGACTATTTACAAGGTCTAGTAATGTTAGGACGAGGGGTAATGGGTTTAAGCTGGAGGAGGGGAGATTTAGACTGGATTTTAGGAGGAAGTTCTTTACAGTGAGGATGGTAAGACACTGGAACGGGTTGCCCAGGGAGCTTGTGGATGCTTCCTCCCTGGAGGCATTTAAGGCCAGGCTGGATGAGGCCTTGAGCAACCTGCTCTAGTGGGAGGTGTCCCTGCCTATGGCAGGGGGTTGGAGCTGGATGATCCTTGAGGTCCCTTCCAACCTAAACCATTCTATGATTCTATGATTCTATGGTCTAGTTGACTGGATAGGGCTGGGTGATAGGTTGGACTGGATGATCTTGGAGGTGTCTTCCAACCTGGTTGATTCTGTGATGATTCTATGAAGTATCCTATGTTGACTCCAAAAGATGAAGCAGCTGTCATAATTTTTCCTATAGAAAATAATTGATTTTTTTTTTCTTTGAAAAATAAAATAATTTGTTGTGGCTAATTTTTTACTGAAAAATGTGAATTGAGCCTTGGACTCCAAAGTGCCTGGAACACTGCTGTAGTCAGTTTTGCTTTCTGCAGGCTTACCACATGAAAGATGTAGATTTCAGAACTGAATGATTTTCACTAATTCTTCACTTATCTGTGTTA
This sequence comes from Tricholaema leucomelas, assembly GCA_013400475.1. Lineage (NCBI taxonomy): Eukaryota > Metazoa > Chordata > Aves > Piciformes > Lybiidae > Tricholaema lacrymosa > Tricholaema leucomelas. The sequence goes on from WAAF01010893.1 coordinate 40,460, forward strand.
ACTTAGTGGCCTCAAGAAACAGTTGTGCACCAGGAAGCCATCCTGATATACACATTCATGCAGCAGAGAGATCATCTGGACCAAACCACTTCAGCTAGAAAAATAGGAGACAACAGATGGATACAATCAGACAGCAAGTTTCAGAGAAACAATGAGGCAGTATTGGGCCAGAACATGACTGAGTTACATACAGCAAATATGTTGTCAGCCTAACTGCTGTCAAATTCTAGCCCATTGGGTTTTTCAGATACTAGAGGAAAGAGGATTCTGAAGAAGAAATTTAAAGTAAGATAATTAAATAGCTGCAGATGTTTACTGAGTTTTCCTCCCAGGCGTGAAGGGTGGTGTGGGACGAACATGAAGGCACTTGTTTGAATATTTATCATGTGGAGGTGGAGACTGATACTGTGGGTTATCAGAGGGAGGTGGTAGCGTCTTTCTCGTGCATGAATTAGAGCAGCAGAAGAGCATAAGAAGGCTGTTTCAGCCCTAAGACACTTCCTTGGAGTTCTTCAGCTGTATGCCTGAAGGGGCAGTACTTATCTGTGATTTCAGTGGGACAAATGAAAGAGAAAAATGAGCATGGGAGAAGAGTTGTTTAAATGATTTTATTGTGATTTTGGAGAACTTTGTTCAAAACCTATTGCAGTCTATACTTACTGTGGTATGAGTCAAGAACTGGCTGTAGAGCCGGGCCCAGAGAGTGGTGGTGAATGGTGCCACATCCAGGTGGCAGTTGTCACTAGTTGTGTTCCCCAAGGATCAGTGCTGAGCCCAGTCCTGTTCAACATCTTTATTGATGATCTGGACAAAGGGGTGGAATCCAGCATCAGAAAGTTTGCAGATGACACCAAGCTAGGAGCAGATGTTGATATGTTGGAAGGTAGGAGAGCCCTGCAGAGGGACCTTGCCAGGCTGGATGGATGGGCAGAGGCCAATGGGATGAGATTTAACAAGGCTAAGTGCAGGCTTCTACACTTTGGCCACAACAACCCCAAGCAGTGCTCCAGGCTGGGGACAGTGTGCCTGGAGAGCAGCCAGGCAGAGAGGGACCTGGGGGTACTGGTAGATAGTAGCTGAAGATGAGGCAGCAGTGTGCCTAGGTGGCCAGGAGAGCCAATGGCATCCTGGCCTGTATCAGGAACAGTGTGGCCAGTAGGACAAGGGAGGTTCTTCTTCCCCTGTACTCAACACCGGTCAGGACACACCTTGAGTACTGTGTCCAGTTCTGGGCTCCTCAACTCAAGAGAGATGTTGAAATACTGGAACGTGTCCAGAGAAGGGCAACAAATCTGGTGAGGGGCCTGGAACACAGCCCTGTGAGGAGAGGCTGAGGGAGCTGGGGTTGCTTAGCCTGCAGAAGAGGAGGCTCAGGGGTGACCTCATTGCTGTCTACAACTACCTGAAGGGAGGTTGTAGCCAGGTGGGGGTTGGTCTCTTCTGCCAGGCAACCAGCAACAGAACAAGGGGACACAGTCTCAAGTTGTGCCGAGGGAGGTATAGGCTGGATGTTAGGAGGAAGTTGTTGCCAGAGAGAGTGATTGGCACTGGAATGGGCTGCCCAGGGAGGTGGTGGAGTCACCGTCCCTGGAGGTGTTCAAGAAAAGCCTGGATGAGGCACCTAATGCCATGGTCTAGTTGACTGGACAGTGCTGGGTGCTAGGTTGGACTGGATGATCTTGGAGGTCTCTTCCAACCTGGTTGATTCTATGATTCTATGATTGTATGAGTGATGCAGGCTTCTCATAGGGAATCAGGGGAGGGATTCAGCAGCATGTGAAGACATTGACCCATATGTATTTTTGTGAGCTAGATTGCAAAGGTCCAGTTATCTCAGTGGGTAAGTGGAACCAGATTCAAGTGCCTCGGGCTAGGTGCCCAGTGCCACTTCAGTTATGCTGGGCCTTCAGCTGCCATTCCAGAGGGGCACAGGTCTCTAAGGTCATTTCAAATTGAGTCACTACAGTCAGCAGACACAGACAGCAATGCATCACATCCTGAATCTACCTTTAGGTTCCATCAACTACATTGACTGCATCTCTTTTGACTATGTGAGTGGCTTAGTGAGTATGTTCATAGAAAGATACTTAACAGCTGCGTCCTAGTGACAAACTGAATACTACTCCTAGGATATAGAATCTTATACTGCTGGACAAAGTCCTTACTCTGGTGATGTTGATGAGAGTTTTGACACAAAACTCAGTCACTGGGAGTTCACTTTCTGTGTTCTGTGAAGTTCTTTGTATCCAAGCATTTTTTCAGCTTGCATATGCTGATACTTCTCTAATTGAAATTTCCTACAAGCTCTGGAATTAACTCCCCTGTGCATCTGTTATTGCACTAATACCCTAAGTAATGTCTCACAGTAGCTCCCAAAGACCCTGGGGGGGAAAAAGGAAAAGAAAAGAAAGAGCAATACTAGCATTACAGTTGGGTAGTGAAGTACAGTGTAAGCATAAAACTTTACTAAGGGTACCTACACTCTGGAGAAAAGCATGACACTGAGGTCCTTGTCTGACAGAGGTATAAGCAGAGATCTCCACCCATCACTGTGCAGTTTCTTGGGAAGGTAGCTTGGATCTCAAAAGCAATACAAATGCCTGTATCCCTGAGACAGGATCCCTTGGTTTAGGGACAGCCTCCCATTAGTGCAGTTGCGTTGCCCAGCACTGACACAAGCTGCTTTGGTATTTCTGTGCTGCTGTACTGTAAAATTAAGAGTGCTTTAAATAGAAGATACATTCACCAGGTATCTGTAAGATGCTTTTTAATAATGTGCTATACTATTTTTTCTGACATACTCTGTTTTGAGGAGCTTTCTGTTTTCGAGCTAGGAAATTGTGCCCGAATAACTGAGAGCACTTCTAAGAGTGGAAATGAATACAAGTGAAAAGAAGGATTCATTATTTGAATAAATCTGCCTGAGGGGGACATTTTGAACTTTTAGTAAAATGACATTCCCTTCCTTCATGTTAATGACAGTAAAGCTGGGGTGGGGCTGATAGAAGAGCGTACTATGGCAGTGTGATGTATTTGGGGCACATCTCAAGAAACAAAAAGTCATCTTACCTCCCATGGCTTCTCTGTCTTTTTATTGAATGCTGTGAGATTTCATTTGCAATAAGGAACTGCTTTTCCACAGAACTTTTCAGTACTACCAACAGAAAAGGGGAACATGTTCACAGGAAGCAAAAATTCTGTAGTGTATACAAAAGTCCATGACTGAATCACTGCTCTGTTCATCACTGTGCTGTCTGATAGAGCATCAGGAGGTTTCTTTCTTTCATTGCCTTTGGGTAGAAGAAGGATCAATTCCTGAATAACCATTTCTATCAAGGCATCAGAGCCACATTTCCTTTAGTTATAAATTATCCCCATAGTAAAATGGGATTAAATACTGAATGTTTATGACATTGAACAAAGTCTTGTCCTTGGACTCAGTCATTTCAGGCAGTCTTGTGGAGTGGGTTAATACAGTAGTGATATTTCTGCAGCTTTTCCCTCATGTTTCTTTCTCACACTTGGAAGCAGTGACTTCTGGCCATCCTGTGCTGGACCACATGCAGGCACAGCAGGAGCCTTTGGCTTCTCTGACTGCATTTCCTATCCAAGCAACTGCTTCTCACTTCCTCAGAGGATGACACAGTGGGCACAGAGAAATGTTTTGCAGGCTAGATGGGACTAATGGGCCACAAACTAGAGCAATCTGACCAACATACATATTTAATTGAAGGTTGTTTCTTGAGTTTCTGGCACGTAATTATGCACTGTGATTTGTGTGCTTTGTGGTGACCAGATCTAGTTTAGCATGTTGCAACTTCTAATCATGTCAGGGGCATTCGGCAGCAATCAGACAGTTTACAGGAATTGCTTCAGCCCTTCTCAAATCAGAAATACTTCCATACTTCAGATAGTCTTAAATGCAGTTCTGCTAAGTGGCAGAGTATATGACTGTTGTCACACCCACTCGGATAATTTCTCAAAAGGTCGCCTTTGTTGCTTTGCTTCTGTTTTTTTTGCTTGTGTTTTTCCCACAAAATGTTGGCCCTAAGTCCCCAGACAGATGAAAGTTAGTGCTGCTGCTGCAAAATGCAAAGAATTTCCCTCAGGCTTATGCTTATACCCTTCATACATTTAGAAGCAGCTCTTCAGGTTTTACCAGCTAGGCAGAATCTGATTAGGGTAATATGGGTCAGAGGTATGCCAGGAATGAGAGTGAACCTCTAGTTGCTGATTTTCATTATTCAGAAAGTTTCTTTTTTTTCCTTTTTGCCCTATGTTGGTATCCCAAAATTAGATCTATGTTGAGATACGCATCTGAGACCCATAGTATTTATGGAGTTCTCTCAAAATGTCCCCTGGACCAGATTAGTTTCAGAGTAATGGCCTGCTCTCTGCGTTTCTCCTGTTATTTAAATAAGAGTTGCTCCTTTGCCTCCTCAAATGAAAGTACAATATTTAGAAGACCTCTTAAAGCAGCTGCTGCTGCATTCTGAATCATCAGGCCACACCTTGAGTGCTGTGTCCAGTTCTGGGCTCCTCAATTCAAGAGAGATGTTGAGGTGCTGGAAGGTGTCCAGAGAAGGGCAGCAAGGCTGGGGAGAGGCCTGGAGCACAGCCCTGTGAGGAGAGGCTGAGGAAGCTGGGGGTGTTCAGCCTGCAGAAGAGGAGGCTCAGGGCAGACCTCATTGCTGTCTACAACTACCTGAAGGGAGGCTGTAGCCAGGTGGGGGTTGGTCTCTTCTGCCAGGCAACCAGCAACAGAACAAGGGGACACAGTCTCAAGTTGTGTCGGGGGAGGTCTAGGCTGGATGTTAGGAGGAAGTTGTTGCCAGAGAAAGTGATTGGCATTGGAATGGGCTGCCCAGGGAGGTGGTGGAGTTGCTGTCCCTGGAGGTGTTGAAGAAAAGCCTGGCTGAGGCACTTAGTGCCATGGTCTAGTTGACTGGACAGTGCTGGGTGATAGGTTGGAGTGGCTGATCTTGGAGGTCTCTTCCAACCTGGTTGATTCTATGATTCTGTGATCAGTGGTACCATTTTGTTAGTGGGAAATAAACCATTTTTAAGCAAATGGGGTATAAAGTGTTACATAACAAGAAACATTTAATAAGAAGATACTTAAAGTTCTGGTTATATTGTGTACACATGTCCAATTAATTATTTTTTGTGGTCTCATGGTGCAAAAGAATTTATCTGTGCTAAGTAAGGAATTAATTTGTTTTTCTAGTATGCCTTTCATGCTGGAACTAACATACCTGACATTGAAAAACTGAGATTATTCAAGAGAATGTTTGTTGAATACTGTAGTGACTTCAAAATATAAACAATAGGAACATTTTGGTTGCAGATTGTTTAGTTATGAATATCAGTGCTGGATTTTGGTTACTTAAAAACGTTTGCTGCCAGCACTTTCCCGTACTTTCTGGTTATTACTGTGCCCAGTATCCTTTGCACTTTATCTCCAGGCAGGACACCAGGAGCCAAGAAAGGAGTTTATAATATAGGGCACAGTTAAGGATCAGGCTGCTTCCATATCCATCAGAAAGTAGCTACTTATCTGTATTTAGGTAAGACACTGTGGAGGAAGGATTCTAGCATATGAGGTGTCAGTATGTTAGCAACAGAGGCCTGAAAGAAATTTGCTAGAAAGTGTCATACTGGCCAAAGACATCCAGACAAGATATTGTCTTGAGTAGTAAGATGCCAAGGGTCGGACCACAAAGCTAAAAGAAAGGAGAACAGACTGACATCTTAAGTTATGGCTAAGATCCAGTCCTCAGAAGGAAAGAATCAGATGAGGGCTGGAAGACTTTGTCAGAGAAATGAGGTATCTTCACTACCATTAATTCTCTGGAGGATGTTACAAAGGAGAAGATTATGCCCTTTCATTAGCTGTAGAGTATGCATAGTTCAGTTGCATAATAGATCGATGTATGCGTGGTATAAAACATATATATATTAAAGCTGTTTTGTGAACTCAGGTCAGAGGTTGATCTCAGTCAGATTTTAGGGATATTTGTGAGCAAATCCTAGACACTAAGCTGTTGATGCTGTGCGGGCCCCACCACACTTTGCTATACTCACCAGTTACCTAAAATATCATAGTCCAATGAGGGATCACTCATATACAGAATGGAGCTTGACTAAATGTACTGTTCAAGTTCTCTTTGCAGTAGTTTAGTCTAAAGGTGAATCATATTACTGAAGTAAGATACACAGTTGATGTTGCAGCTAGTAGAATAGGGGAGGTGTGAATCTTAGTAGAGTGTTTACAGCTTATAAATTTTGAGCTGTCAATAGCTGACATTGGTCAGACTTTTCAGACAGATAAGAAAGGTTTGGAGATCAAATTTCTGAAGATGCCTAAATCCCCCTTTTTAAGTTGCAGTCAGCTAACCTTCCAGTGGTATCTGAAATACTCAAAATGGTTGGAATGGGACATGATTTTCTAAAAGGTCTTTAGAGACATATGGACAAAATTGTTACAATAATGACAGGCATGAGGCTACAACTCAGTGACTTTTGTATCTCTTCAGTTATCCTTTATGTCTGGGATAAATCACATTTCCAAGGGTCTGGATGAGAAGTGAAGGAGTAAACAGTTGTGAATTAGTTCCTCTTGCACATTGCAGGATGAATATGTGTCACATCTTGTTTATTCCCCCTGAAGGATCTTAAAAAGTACTGTGTGAGTCCAGGAAAAATAGATTTTTTTTAGCCCATTGTCCATGTCAGCTGATTCTGATGTTGAAGAGATGAACTTCCTAGGCAAGCCTAGACAAACTCTTTTTTAATCCTACATTATTGTTTCCAGTGCAGCACTTTCTTTTCCTTATAATATCTGACACAAGGGACAGTTGTAATTTAGTCACCTTCTCTCTAAAGATGGAAGTTGCCAAAAGATTTTTTTTCTTAATACCTGTGCAGGTTTCTCTCCATATAAAGCTTTTCAGGAAAAAATATTTTCACATTTTATATCCAAAGGCTAGGAGAAAATCAATACAAATTCATTGTAGGATTTCAACTTCAACTCATTTTTCATCTCTTTGACTTTAGCAGCTTCCTCTAAAAGTTTTCTTTTTGCTTTTTCTACAGACTGTATGTGGATGGACCTTTTGGAAGTCCCTTTGAGGAATCCCTAAACTATGAAGTCAGCCTCTGCGTAGCTGGAGGTATTGGAGTTACACCATTTGCATCAATACTCAACACACTGCTGTAAGTGAGCTTAAGCCTTTTAAAGTCATTTTCCCCCAATGTACCATGGCAGTGATTGCCAGAAAGCCTTTCAGAGTATTTAAAACTGCCACTAGCATAACATAAGTGAATGATTCCTTGGAGAGAAGTAGACAGCTTGGATGTCCCCTGAAGAATATGAACCATCTCATATAGACCTTAAAATAGCTCAAAGATTAGTTAGCTTTGACATTGTATTCAGACCAGATCTTTCACCTCTTGTTTCTCTGTCACCTTAGTGTCATGGTTTGCAACAAATATTTCACTGTGTGAAACTTGCTCCAACTAGGCTATTTCATAGGGACTGTATAAAGAGCCAACTAAAGCAGCAAGCCTTCCCTGAAGTGCTGAAAGACCAGCTGGCTTTGGGAGAGTTTTACAATACACAGAGGAAACATTTGTTTGAAGTTGAACATGCCAATGGCCACTAAAGCCTTCATGTTCTTCTGTCCTTGATCTGGGATGGATCCTACAGTGCTAGGCACTTCTGAAAACCACCAGTCCCATCTGTCTCATAGTGCTGCAGCCATAAAGACCATCTTGGGCTCCCTCATTTTCTTTTCCCTGAAAGTGTTCTGATCATACTCTCAAAAAGAGGGTATGTATCTGCTGAAAGCCTGGGTCTCAGCTGGATAAGATGTGTATTTTCCTCATGATGAATTATCCTTGGGAATGTTTAGCAAAAATACCATGATTAGCCCATCATGTCATCATTAGCCCAAAATGTAACTCTTAGCCCATCATAATGATGGGCCAGCAGTAAGTAATGAGATGTTTGTCAGTGTATTATCAGAGGCTGTAGGAACTTGCACAGATATGTCCTCTGGCCAGCGTGATCTAGGGTTGCCCCCCCCATGGCAGGGGGGTTGGAACTAAATGATCCTTGTGGTCCCTTCCAACTCTGATTGATTCTATGATTCTATGAGATATTGCCATAGATTAGTGGCCAACATTTTTTTTCCAGTATCTATTTGGATAAAGCCATAAATTGGCTTCCAAGTAGCCAGTCCCATGACCTACCTTTGTAGCCCATATTCCCTCTGTGCACTGTATGGGGTGGATCATTCAGTGATTCTGGGAACAAGTAAGTCTTAGCCCGCTTCCCTTCTCAGTATTTAAACATCAACAAAACACTGCTTTGGTAAATGATCTGCCTGTTGTCTTTGCCCTGGCTTACAAACAGAAATTGGCAGGTGTGAACACGCAGACTGCTTTACAATGCCAATGCTGCAGGGCAGCAAGGCCAGTCCTGTGATGTCAAGGACACGCAGGTCTGGGAGAAGTCAGAAGCTTGTTGACATTGTCATTTATTTCACACTCAGTTGTGTTCCTGTTGTATGTATACAATTTAATTCCTAATCCTGTCCTTCCCTCCACTTAACCATTGAACTCTATGACCTGTTTTTAAGAATATGTGACTTAGATTAAGTAAAGCTAGGGACTTTCATGCAGAGGGCTCTGTAAATAATGACTTGTTATGGGCCCTGGTAACATAAAAAAACAGAAGTGTTATATAGAAGTGAATTTCAATGAAATGAGGTATTTCACTTTTATTTTATATCCTGCTAGAGATAGACCTGAGAATATGTGTCTGAGCTACTATTTTAAATTTATGCTTGACTTACTTCATGAAGTCTTGCAGCCGAGCCTCTTTCTCATCAAGAATGGTATTTTGTGATTAAACTAGAGCATTTCAACACAAAATACTTGCATTTTTTTAATCTTCTTTTATCTTTTTTTATGGTGAAAGGCATTAATTTTCCTTGTTACTACTCATAGTTACCTTGTCAGAGTGTGACCCCTCCTAAGGGCTTGTCTTAATACAGGCAGTCAGAAAAAGATGTTCTGCGGCTCAAGAGTTTTGTTTTCTTTAAACCCTAAATAGCAATTAAGCACCATGCAGCTGCTTCCTCACTTCCCTCACAGTTTAATAATTGAAATAAAATATAATAATAACAACAATACTGATTGTAATGAAAAGTAACATAACAAAATGAGAGAGAGATGAAACCCAAGAAAAGAACAAGTGATATACAATGCAATTGCTCCCCACCCTCTGGCTGGTACCTAGTCAGTTCCTAAGCAGTAATCCAGCTCTTCTGGCCAGCTTTCCCCACTTACATACTGAGCAATATATTCTATGGTATAGAATATAAATGTGATGGTTTGGGTGTTACCTGTCCCCCCACACTTAAGAAAAGTCACCCTGACTAGACTCAGCGGTGGGAAATTATGGAATGAAGCTTTATATTTACAGCTTAACACAATATACAAGCAGGTATTTACAACATATACAGAAATACACAAGTTAAAAAGTAATACAGAAACACAGCAGCCCTCCCAGAAACCAGAGTCCCCAGGAGGAGCTCCCAACCACCCTTCCACTTCCTTTCCACCCCTCTACCTTATCCCAGACTTTGCTTTACATACAAGGTGAGTTTGGAGAATTGGCCAGGAGGGTTAGGAAGCAGAGAGATTAGTTACACAGACAGCAGGTTAGAGAGAGAGAAGTGCAGGCAGCCAGAGCCAGCGAGCAACTGTGTTATCTATGTTTGCGTTCCTGTTTTTATACATCTCAGCAAGCCTATGAGTGAAGTAGACATCACCATTGTTTCATTTTTACAGCCTATAATCTAATTCCTCTCACTAAAATATCCTAGCAAGGCTCAAACTAGCACAATCCCTTTGGCTAGATCAGGTCAGCTGCCCTGGCCATGCTCCCTTGCAGCTTGTGTACCTTTGCACTCGTAGAGTATGGGAAACTAAAAAATCCTTGACTTGGGATAAGCACTACTTAGCATCAACTAAACCAGTATGTGTGATCAACATTATTCTCATGCAAAATCCAAAATGCATCACTGTTCCTGCTAGTAGGAAGCTAGTAAACTGTGCTCCAGTTGGAACCAGGACAAATGACAAGTCAGGAGTTGAGAGACATTGTACTCCCTACTCTTAAAGCATTCTCTATGGGGATTTTACGCGAAAGGTGAGTTCTCAGCCTCTGCATGCTGCTGAGAATGTCTCTATCCTCGCTCCTCAAGTTTGCAGTGAAGGTTAGTGGTATGGGAAGTTTGGAGGACAGTGGTTGGAGCCACCATTTCTGTAAATCTATTAATAATATACCCTTGCTGGATATACTGGCAAGAGTAGTGTCTGAAGTAATGCGCAGTGAGATGAATCATGAAACTTTTCATCTGGGTTTGGCTCCTGGGACTGGTGTTTGAAGTTGACAGGCTGTGGCCTTCTCTGTCTGAAAATTATTGTAGTAGGAAAAGGAGGAAACAATCTGTGCACTGACCATTTCAGTGGTCAGAATAACAGCAAACAGCGTTGGCCAGCCAAGATGATACTTCCCAGATATTCGTACTTTATTTTAAATTACTCATCACTGGGATTTTTTTCACTTCTTTTTTATTTCCCAGTTCATTCCAGTCCTTCCATTGTGCTATATTTGTGTTTTATTTGAATTAGTAATTTAACATCAATAGTCCCATTTTTCTAAATGCAATGCTAGAATCTGCCCATGCCTGCACTTTACCCACCAGCATTTTTTCTGAGGGCTGTAATATATCTCACAGTTCTCTAACACAATGCAGCTCTGATTTGATTTGGTTTTTATGATTTCACTGCAGTATTAATTATAATCAACCAGAGCCTTTCACACAGGAAGACAGAATTAAGTCCTGACATTATTGCATTTGTCAATATTTTCGTCTTATGGGTCGCTTTATAAACCTAATAAAGAATTGACTTAGAATGTCTGCTTTGCTTTGAAATAAAAGTTTTATGATGATCTATGAATCCATTATTTGCTGCCCAAATCATCTGTGCAGCTGACAATTTCCTAATGCAGAAGCAGTATCTGTGAAGACAGTTAGCTCTGTGCTAGAGATTTAATATTCTCGGGATCATCTCAGTGTCAATATTGACCGTTTCAGTGCCTGATCTGTCATAGGATGGAGAACAACTTAGTAGCTTCTAATGGAAATTCACGTTTCCACTCATTATTATAAACCATTTTAATATGTTTTCTTTGTAAGTGATGATTTTTTTTAATTACCCAATCATTTTATTTTCAAGTGATGACTGGAAATGCTACAAACTCAGAAGACTCTACTTCATATGGGTGTGCAGGGACATTGAGTCTTTCCGCTGGTTTGCAGATCTGCTCTGTATGTTACATAACAAGGTAACGAATGTTGCTTGGAAGGGTACTGATGACTAAGTCAGTGCAAGATATGTCCACACCACACAACTGGCATGCAATAGGGAAAGGCAGCTTTGTTCAAAACAAGTGAGCTCCAGCAGTACTTCTGCTTGGGCTACCTGACCCAGACTCCATTTATTCTTGGAGCTGCACATAACAGTTCAAGTATCTGTCACCATTATTTCATTGCACAGCGTTGCCATGTACCAGTAGTCTGGACAGTTATCTGTGGAAAGTTATGAGATGGCAGAAGAATGTGCGTGTTGAGAATTCTGAGTGGCCTTTAGCCATCCAGCTAGTAGACAGATCAAGAATGGAGAGGGTTTTACAACGTCAGTGTGTTTTAAGAGCAAAATAGCTTCCTAGAACAATATTGTGTACGCACCATATTCAGAAGTTCAAAGGAGTGCTATGCAAGTGCTTCTTCATTAAAAGTGTTTCTTCACTGGTGCTGAAATCCATGTCACTTAGTATAGCAGGCACAAGTGAGTCTATGTGTATATTAAGAGAAGAGATATTACTTGACTAGCTGTTTTTATCATCTTCTCAGCTTTGGCAGGAGAATCGGCCAGACTATATAAATATCCAGCTGTACCTCAGTCAAACAGATGGAACACAGGTATGTAGCTAAACACTGTAAACCAAACTGGACCTTGAGATAGTAGGCAATGCAAACTATCATTCAAAGGCAAAAGGGAATTGCTGTAGATAATAAAAACTGGAAATGAGACCATGAACTTAAGTGATTAATTCATTACTAGGGCAAGAGAGCAAGTCCATACCCACAGCATTAAGAGAATCTAGTCCAGTAGCCTTAATTTGATGAGATGTGGGCGGAAATCTGTATCTTCCTTTTCTAGGAAAGAGGTCCTTCCAGGCTAGGCCATGGACCAGATGGTTGTCCGTGTTTGGTGGGAAATCTGCAACATTTCTGAGCTAAGAATCAATAAGGAATCATTCTAGGAGCTTGCAAGTTCAAATCTTCTTTTCAAATGAGTATTTTGAGAGGATCTAGTTTTTAAAAGCTTTGGATTTCTTTGCTTCAAATGTAGATCAAAAATAGAGATTTCTTGATGTATGAGACTGGAAACTGTACTGAACTGCCAATTGTTATGTATTACCAACCCCAAAGCTGAGCTAATTCCTCAGCTCTTGGCACCTCCTGTAGCTATTTACACTTGCGATCTTCATTTTACATTATTTAGCACATGAGCCCAGGCTTGATTCTTTATCCTGCTGTCTTTGGAAGCGTTCCATTGACTGCAGCGGGCTCAGAACCAAGCCTAACAATTACTACACAACATGAAATGCAGTGAGAAATCGTGCCCAAAGGATTTTGATCTGCCTGGTATCAGGTGGAGATAACATTCACAGCTTTGGTAGGAACACTGTCCAATAGTCTAAATTACGTGATAGCTACAATAGTTATGAAAAGTGCTCCATAAATGTAATGCCTGGACAACATATGTGGATAGAAATGAGATGCTTGAAAGTACCTCATCGATGAACCTGGTATGTAATTGTTAGACTAAAATTAAAACCTGATGCAGGACTGCATTGCAATGGCACAGTAAGATAGGAATAATAGAGAATCCAGTGCAGGTTTTCCAATATCACGCATCGAGCACCTACTAAATGCATTTAAAGTTTGCTTTCTTTTCTTAAAATCACTTTTCTTTGGTGATTGTTGAGCAGAATTGGCATAAACCATAATGTTGGTCATGATCGCTCAAGGGGAAGCTTGAGAATCTCAAGTCCCTATTGCTGTACAGCTTATGTGTTCACTGATGTTAGTCCAAAGTGTTGACTGCTACCAAAATTATGGCAGTTTTGCCTCTTGCTCCCTTTGCTCAGAAGTAGCATGCCTGGGTGACAACAGGGAACAACACCCATCCTTCAGCAAAGGCCTCTTGAACAGGAGAGGGCAACAGAGGATGAATTAGCCAACACTGTGTTTGAATTATTGTGAGCAATGTTTTAGGTTATTCAGTAGTGGAATACGTGGGAGGCAGAAGAAGATGTAACCTCTCTGCCTTTGTGTCTCATGAGGAAAGATACCCAAGGAAAGGTAATGCCCTGCAGTGGAAGGCCGTTTCACATTACCAGAGTGCTGGTGTGTTAACATTTTTGAATGGGTTAAGTTCCATTTGGGGAGCAGTTTAGGCTCATTTCTGCTGTCAGAGCAGCTCAAAACAGCTGGCAAACTAGTCTCAGGGAGAAATGTAAGACTTTTCCCTTGTTACTTTTTCTCAGACCCAGTCATCTTAATAGTTACTTGTACAAAGTTAAAAAAAGAGACTTCAGACAGAAATATGATTTTTGCATCAGCAGTGTTTCTTCCAGCTTAGCCTTAAAAGCCAATGAGGGAATGAATAGTAGGAGTATGGTTATTGTTTTACAGCTTAAATAAATTGGTTTAAAAGTAATGGGGAGATTAATGAGCATCTGCATGAGGAACAGTGTGTAATGAACACCAAGGAGATCCATTGAAAAGGCAGCGAGCAGTGTATTGGTGCCTGAAATGGCTGCAGTTTTAATCACAACTGTCTAATACTTGTGCTCAGGTTTTACACCTCAGCGATATGGTAAGTCAGCCAATGTCAGAAATGGGAGCCCTGGGTGATAGGAGACAGTTTGCAAATGAAGCAGAATGGAAATTTTTGTTTCTTGCAGAAAATAATTGGTGAAAAATACCAGGCTTTAAACTCAAGGCTTTTGATTGGACGACCCCATTGGAAACTCCTTTTTGATGAAATAGCAAAGTGTAACAGGCGGTAAGTACCGATCTGCTTGAAGCATGCCACAGCTGGAAAGCTGGGGATTATTATCAGTTTCTAGCTATGCTTGTATGTTTCTATGTTGTGGATGCTCCCTCTCTGAAGGTGTTTGGGTCCAGGTTGGATGAGGCCTTGAGCGACCTGTTGTGGTGGGAGGTGTCCCTGCCTGTGGCGGGGGGCTGGAACCGCATGGTCTTCGATGTCCCTTCCAACCTAGAACATTCTGTGATTCTATTTGCTCTGCCAGATATCCTACAAAATAGGAGAATGAGTCCAAGGTGACATGGTATGTGCTTCCCAAAAGTACATTGCTTATTTTTACTTTTACTACATTCTCCAAATGCTTATAAATGGGATGTTCAGTTGTTCATTTCCAGTATGTTGAGTGACTTGTTCCAGGAGAAGGGGGGGCATGGTGGCTCCCCCTTTCCTACTGTTACCTTGACTTCTTGTTCTTTTAGGGCTATATCCTCAGGTTATTCTCCAGAATTAAATATCAGTGGAGAAGTCCCACTGGGCTACTGGAATGGGCTGCCCAGGGAGGTGGTGGAGTCGCCGTCCCTGGAGCTGTTCAAGGCAGGATTGGATGTGGCACTTGGTGCCATGGTCTAGCCTTGAGCTCTGTGGTAATGGGTTGGACTTGATGATCTATGAGGTCTCTTCCAACCTTGGTAATACGGTGATACTGTGAAGTCTCTACAGTCCTTACTTTTTCTTACCAGAGTCACACACACAAAGGCTCAGAGATTCCTGGAAGTGTTTAAAAGACACAGAGATGTGGTGCTGAGGCACATGGTTTAGTGTCAGACTTGGTAGAGTTAGACAATGCTTGGACTCAGTGATCTTAGAGGTCTTTTCCAGCAAAATGATTCTAGCACTCTAGAAAATAGTTTGGGGGTTTCATTGTAGATTGTAATGTTGAAGGTACTGATGTTGAAATGATCTAATATTTTGTTGTGAGAGAAAGCCTGTACCAACTGAAAAAAATACTATTTTTTTTATACTCAGAGCAGTTCATCTTTTCATGAAGCTAGAATATTCATTGGCCCAGAAAATAAAAGTAATAGATCCCCATCTCACTGCACAGAGATGTTCTTGTCTGTGGCAGTATCTCACTTACAACATATGCTGGTTTTATATAGATGTGAGGGATTATGCAAAATTACTAAACCATATTAATTTTGATATCCAGGCAATGATTGGTAGTAACTATGAAAACTGTTTATTAACATTAAAACTCACCGTAAAACTTATTCACAGGATCAAAAATGCACAGGTTGGAAGTTTATACACACAGGGCACAGGCAAAGCTAGAGCACTTATTTCTGAAAGTGGCAAATGCAAATATTATACTGGGAGAGGCTTTTAAGTATTTACTCACAAAGTATAAATCAGACAGTACCCAACTGGAACTCCGTCTTGTTGGCCACTGAGACTTCATTCTTCCCAGGCTTCTGGGGAAAGGAGGCAGACAGTCTCTGACCTTGTCTCCTGGCTGCTTTGGACTATCTGTGTGTCTCCCGACTTCTGGTCTTATCAGGAGACTTTCAGGTGGAATAACTGGAATAACACCTGGCTTTTGTAGCCAGGTGGGGGTTGGTCTCTTCTCCCAGGCAACCAGCAACAGGACAACGGGACACAGTCTCAAGTTGTGCCGGGGGAAGTATAGGCTGGATGTTAGGAGGAAGTTCTTGCCAGAGAGAGTGATTGGCATTGGAATGGGCTGCCCAGGGAGGTGGTGGAGTCACCGTCCCTGGGGCTGTTCAGGAAAAGATTGGATAAGGCACTTAGTGCCATGGTCTAGTTGACTGGATAGGGCTGGGCAATAGGTTGGACTGGATGATCTTGGAGGTCTCTTCCAACCTGGTTGATTCTAAAGGTGCAGGCAGGATATCTTGTGATGTGCAGTCTCAACACAATGTCACACTGGCTATGCAGCCTGATCATGTGCAGGCATTTAGAGCCTGTTCCTGGTAAGCTCTCCTGGCAAATTCAGGATGCAAAATGAGACGGCAGCAGGCTCCGTGCTACCTGCTTATCCCTTTTATCAATACCTAGCCCAAGACTAAAGGACCATTGGACATAGATTAGCCAATCAGAATGGCACTTTGCCAGGCCTCTCCCACGGTTGCCTCCTCCCCAGCACAGAAGTAGGAGGAGGAGAGGAACATGTCTGTGCAAGCTAACATGGATAAGCCCATGTTTGCCCTGTGAGGCCTATCAGCACAATATAAAATTGCACTGTTTTAAATTGTTGCTTTCTACGCTAATTGTCATGCTTTGTAGTGCTGGTTTACCAACAAAACACATCAGGACAAACCTGACTGGCCTCTGTCTTTTTTTATATGCAGCATATGTAGTATTTGAAGATTCCTGGCACTTTTTTTTGCACTTTCTAAGATTGAGCAGTGCCTTTTTACTGTGCTAGGCAAATATATTGTGATTGGAAACAAGACAGTTTTAAACTAGAGAAGACAGGCAATTAGACTTATGGAATGCCTTTCTCCAAATTCAGCTTTGTTGCATGACTATTTAACCCCCACTGGCAGTTTTCTGCTTCAAAAGTTGATCTGATAGAAAGGATTATGTGAATCTTCCCTAATCCACTGGTAAAGTCAGTGGGGTGGGAACAAACCACCCTTAGCTGTTTGTAGTAATTTGGGTGCACCAGATTGAGTGGCCATGAGTGATTCACCTGCAGAACTGTCCCTCAGTTTTTTGTCCTCTATTACACTTCTGAAGTTGCCCAGGGTTTAACTTTTCTGTTCTGATGTTGGATATATCTACAGGACACTGATCCCTGGCTCTTGAAAAATATTAAAGGCCAGTGTGGATCACTGTGGACAGTGTAAGGTGCTGACAATATGTATCTTAGATTCAGATCCTGGAGGACGTTGTGGGCATGGTCTCTTGCTAGAGTACCTTGAAGTCTGCTATAGAGAGGAATCCCTAGTCGTATTCTTAAAGTGTGAAGCTAAATATCACTTAGAGAAGTGCTTTGTAGTAAAGAATCATAGGAAAGAAAGGGAAATAAAGAAGTCAGAGAAGCAAGTTGCCTCTCTGGCCCAGACTAGTCTACATAGAGGAGTGCTGACCTTTTATACTCTGTTCTAATGTCTTTTTTGTTTAACTGCCTGGATGAAAGATGAAAATGATAAGACTTCTGCCACTTCCTTGCAAGGCTGTAAGTGCACATAATATAGATGAAGCTACTAATGGTAGTCATACTTGCTTTTTCTTCTCTTCCATCACATTACTCCTAATTAGACTTCAAGTACCATTTCCTCTGCATTTTCACATCAGGTCTCTAAACTGTGCCACCATTTCCAAGCAAGATGTCTTTTACCACCTAGGTAATGTTATAACCCTTGCTTATGATGCAGCTGGCTAAGATGTAGGCTTTCTTACCCGTTTTTAACTTTTCTTACCCTTTGTCACCTGTGGACAGATTCACTCTGATATGGCTCAAGAACTGGCTGGAGAGCTGGGCCCAGAGAGTGGTGGTGAATGGTGCCACATCCAGGTGGCAGCTGTCACTAGTGGTGTGCCCCAAGGATCAGTGCTGGGCCCAGTCGTGTTCAACATCT
>WAAF01010893.1:58396-82970 GCA_013400475.1 Tricholaema leucomelas
ATACTGGAACGTGTCCAGAGAAGGGCAACAAATCTGGTGAGGGGCCTGGAACACAGCCCTGTGAGGAGAGGCTGAGGGAGCTGGGGTTGCTTAGCCTGCAGAAGAGGAGGCTCAGGGGTGACCTCATTGCTGTCTACAACTACCTGAAGGGAGGTTGTAGCCAGGTGGGGGTTGGTCTCTTCTGCCAGGCAACCAGCAACAGAACAAGGGGACACAGTCTCAAGTTGTGCCGGGGGAAGTCTAGGCTGGATGTTAGGAGGAAGTTCTTCCCGGAGAGAGTGATTGGCACTGGAATGGGCTGCCCAGGGAGCTGGTGGGGTTGCTGTCCCTGGAGGTGTTCAAAGAAAGCCTGGATGAAGCATTTAGTGCCATGGTCTGGTTGATTAGACAGGGCTGGGTGCTAGGTTGGACTGGATGATCTCGGAGGTCTCTTCCAACATGGTTGATCTGGGTATAGATAAGATCTGTATCTGATGTAGTTACACGTAACATGATAAGCAGTAGTGCAACTTGTCAGCTATCCCAGAGAAACTTGTCAGTTGTAGGTGAATATTCTCCCTCTTACCCTGCATGGGAGAGGAACTTCAGTTTTTCTCCATGGTCCAATTTTTCGATCTCCTGCTAACTTTATTTCAGTTATTATTTCATGGTAACTTTTATCTAAATGACCCTGCTGCAGTAAGGAGATCAAAACAACAAGACCAAAATCAGGACAACCCCATTGTTTCCAGCATCTGCTGCCAGTGTTCAGGCTTTCACATGTATTTGCAATCTCCTTGGGCTTGTTTATGGGCAGCCAAGATATTTTCCACTTTTTATCCTGTGATTTTAGTAAAAGCTGTGCATAAATAAACACACAGCTGGCAAACCTCTCATCGGTTTAGCCATCTGGTTGGTTTGTGGTTTGTGAATTGTTGCTGTTGTTGCTGTTTGGGTCCTAAATAAGCAAAGTGCGTTTGTAAGTGTCTCAGCTTTGCCAAACCTTCAGAGCATGACGTGGGACAATCCCAGCACCAGGTTCCCAATTCTTTCTTCTGGACTAATTGGAGCAGACTTGTGCCACCTACTGTTGTATTTCATATGACACCCGCATGTGCTTTGGGACTGTTTACATAATACATTACTGGTCTTGTTTTCATCCTTTCTTTCTGACCATGGAGCAGCAGCCTTGTTCCTGTTCTGTTGTGTCCTGAATGAAAAGGCTTACGCCATGCCTTGGCTGCCACACTCTCAGTCTTGCGTAGGTCAAGTAGGCACATGCTTTTCTTTAGAGAGAGAATGACCTAGAAAAAAACATGAATAACTGGAGGAGAGAAGGGCATGGAGCACCAAGGTACATTTATAATGCAGTGTAAAGGAGAAACCTCTCTCTAGGAATGAATGTAGGATTTAAAATGGGAGCATTTCAAGTTCTGAGTCTGTTCTCTCTAGGTAACAAAGTTTTTCACCTCTCCCCCACCTCCCACTGTTCATGGAATGGATGTAATAATACATGCTGCCCTACTCATCTCATAGAAACACTGAGGAGTTATTTGCTCAGTGCTCTGAATGAGTAAAATCCTCTATTAATGTTTATAATGACTAGAAAGAATGCCCCATAGCGTAGTTTCCCTAACTATAAACATGTTAATGGTATTTATAAAGATTTTCAGACACAGCACTACCTAACTGCCTGTTTTCATCTGAGGAACAAAATGAGCCATTGACCCAAACAAGTGATACACAATTAAAGCCCATCAGCTCAGGACAGTCATGTGCTGCTCTGTAAAGTAGCTGCTTTCTGCCATCTGCCTGTTTGTATCACAGCAACCAGGAGGGAGCTGAGTGAGGCAGGGAGGAAGATATCTGCAGGCAGGGTAGTGGGGATGTAGGTGGGGGGAAGATGTGGGATGTGAATTGTGGGAGGTAAGTGGTATGTGGAAGGATATCCAGAATAGATGCTCATGGTGGGCATCTTGGGAAAGAAGTTTGTGAGTCTCTGCCTCACAGCATGGGGCTGTAGCACAGCTAGGTTTCAGGAGACCTTTAGCCACAGGTCTCTTCTGTGACCTTAGGCAAGTCATTAAACCTTTCTGTGATTCTCTTCACAAGCCAGAAGTTCTGTTTCGGGGGTGGGAGTGCATGGCAGTATGTGCTGCTTAGGTATGTCTGTGCAGTGAGAGCTATATATACTATGAAAAAGACTGGGAGCATTGGAGTTGTTCAGCCTGGAGAAGAGAAGGCTCCAGGGAGACCTTAGAGCAGCATTTCTGTATCTGAAGGAGAGCTACAGAAGGGCTGGGGAGGAACTGTTCAGAAGGGCTTGTAGTGATAGGACAAGGGGCAGTGGTTTTAAACTGGAGCAGGGTAGGTTTAGCTTGGACATAAGAAGGAAGTTCTTCACAGTGAGGGTAGTGAAATACTGTAGTGGGTTGCCCAGAGATGTTGTGAAGGCCTCATCTCTGAAGACATTCAAGATCAAACTTGATGGGGTCCTGAGCAAGCTGATCTAAAGGTGTCCCTGCCCACTGCAAGGGGTTTGGACAAAATTACTTTTGAGGGTCCCTTCCAACCTGCTGCACTCTGTGATTCTATGATATATGAAATGATAGGGTGAGAGACAAATGAGCTCTTAAGTTTTACTTATCAATTGTCTGAATTAGACTAATAAATAAACCCAACAGTTAGATACACAGTAGAAATCAGATTGTTGTTGGCAATTTGATTTAGTTGGGCAATTAACAAGGCAGGAATTATAAAATATGTAGTTATTTTTATTTCCAGAAAGCCCTCACACAACTATATAGAAATTAGTTAAATTTGGGTTCTAATTTAGTCAGGAAAATCTTCACAAGGATGCTTATGGGCAATTCATTCATTTGAGAGAATCAGAAACTTTGAAAAGTTTAGCCATAAAAGGTCTTTGCCTCACTTACAGTTAGCCTGGAGCCCTAGGGAAAGTCTGTGCTACTCACTGCAGTGGAGTAGAAATTTCAGGATACTCCCTGGCTCCTTTGTGGCAGTGTTGGAACTGTTCAGCTGTCAAGAGGCTTCTAGATCTTCCCAGGGTGCTGGGATAGAGGCAGACGATCTCTGACCTGATCCTGGTTCCTCTTGGCACAGAAGTTTGCAGAAGTGCAGGCAGCATCTCTTGCAGATATGCAGAGAGCATGATATCAGTGGCACTACTTGCCACGTTGTGAGGGGCTTAAATGCCTTCTCCTGGGAGACTTGAGGCACTTAAGTTTCCAGGCAGTTCAAGCCCAAAGTGCCAGGGTAAAGTTTGTCTGAAGCACGAGACAGAGCAGAACACATTGTCCAAGAGCAGTGAGGCAGAGGCAGCTCCATGAGGCAGAGGCAGCAAGACAGAAGCAACTCTACTGCTTGCAACTTAGCTCAATTAATATTATTTGCCTGAGTGCAGTGGCTCCTTTGGCCACAGAGATTCAGCAATCAAAATTACATTTGCAAAACTGACCATATTAGGTGAACCCAGGGCTTGCTCACCCTTTTTAGGGCAAGACACCAAGTACCTAAACACCTGTGGGTACCTGTTTGTCACTTTGGGAGGGGACATAATGGCCCAAGCCTTTGTTTTCCTCCTGCCCTTGCTTCCCAGTCAGCAGGAAAATGGGGCAAGCCAGGACATCTAATAAGCCTATTAGCCTTCCAGAACACAACTCATGTACCTTTGTCCTCCACTGCACAGCGCCCCTTGTCCTTAAAAGGAGTACTGCCAGGATAGAAAAGTTTAAAAGATATAGACAAGGATAAGAAAAGTGAAAGTTAAGAATATTTACCATGGATGTGAGGGATAATGTAATTGAAGGCAGTTAGTCAGCTTTGTAAGGTACCTGCACAAGGACACCATTTAAGCAGTTACCTGCTTAACTTTGTGATGCTTTTTGATCTTTTCGTCCTCAGTTGTATCATGGCATTGTTGCTATGCACTGCTGGACTGCTGTGCTATTCAAGCTGCTGCCTAATACCTAACACATACACTTGACAGTCTGTATCAAAGATTTCTTCTTTTATGTGTTAGCTCCCTTCTCTCACCAATCACATATGCAGGCAGCTTTAAACTGTGCCTTTGATTATCCTGCATGTGCTTAAATAAATAAATAATGAAATACTGAAAGGGTCGTGGAGGCAAGGACCAGAATTCAAGTCTCCAGCTTCTTGATGAGTGCTGTAGATCACAATACCTAGAGCTGTGTTCTGTCTTGAATGTGTTCTCTCCATCCCAGTGAGTCTTTGAGATCTTCCTCAATTTCAGTAGGAAGATAAAGAATTTGTCTTTTTCATGGTATAGAAGAGACAGCACTGCATCCTATTTCCCTGCTCTTTCTTTTCCCTTTTTATCTTTCAAAAAAAGAGAGGTAATGAATATGAATGGTTCAGTCCTGCTGTTATAGATGCTGTTATAGCTGTTCTGATGCTGGCTGCCGGTCACAGCCCTTAGGTGCTATATGACTGTGAGCTTGAATTGCAGCCTGTTCTTCAGGTGATCAGACAGCAAAGAGCTATTGTCATTTGTAGTCATGTTAACTAATGAACCCAGGCTGATAGCTGTGGCTAATGAACAAGGATCGTATGTTTGGCTTTTAGTAAGGCTTTCTAATATAGCTATTAAAGGAAAGATTGCATACTAATGTGAAACTGCAGCAGCAAAATTATTCTGCCTTTGCCAGAAATAATCATGGGTTAGTAGTGCTCTGTTTTCATTAGTGCAGTGCATCACCGTTAGTGACTAGGTCTCCTGCTAGTGTAAATCACGACTTACACTAATGCAGCCATTGCAGTGAGACACAGTTTTAATGAAAAAAGTGATTAATGGTGGAAAAAATCAGAGTGGGAAGTAGTAATTTTTCTTCTCTTGATGTCACGAGACTAAGATAAGGCACTTTTTTCGGATTTATCTTTAGTCGAGTAAGTCATAGGTCTTGCAGTGGGGATATTTGGGAGAGATCTAGTGGTTTCATATTAACTGCATGATTTAGTGAGCTGTTCTCTCCTTGGCATCTATGCATGGTTGGCTTATGTATAATAGAGTGAGACTAGAATTCAGTTCTGCTTGTTGTTAGAAGCTACTGTTTATTTGCAGTGTCATAAGTTTCTTTTTTTTTTTACCTCTTTTTTTTTTTTTTAAACAGGAAAACCATTGGAGTCTTCTGTTGTGGACCAAACAAAATATCTAAGACACTTCATAAACTGAGCAACAGCAGCAATTCTTATGGGACAAGGTTTGAGTATAATAAAGAATCATTCAGCTGAAAGTCTATTGGGCTGGCAAGACTGTAGAAGACAAAAAGTGCAATTTTTTTCTTTGTACAACTTAAATGTTCAACTGTGGTTTAAACAGACAGAAATGTACCAAAGAATAGCACAGATGTTCTTATTTATGTTTATTTAAGATATTGGAAAATGATGGCTGCAGCAGTATACCAACAAACAACAAGTGCTTATGCTCAAACCCAAACGCTCTCGCACAGTCTTTGTGGCAGCAGTGATTCTTTGGAGTTGTTTCTGTTAATCAAAAAGTACAGAAGCTGGGGAGAGACACAATTGCTTTAAGAGCTGATGGAAAGGAATCTCTGGAACGTTTGAACGTCTTTCACTTCATTTTTCTGGAGCTAGATGAGTAAACCAAACCCCATGTTAATCCAAATGAAAACATAGAGTGTATTACAAAGACTGTTGCTTTTGTTGGTATACAGATCTCATGGCTTTGAGGTGGAAAAAGTTCCATGTTAAAGATTTTATACATTGCAAAATTGGAATTCTCTATTTGTGATATACAGTGTTACTCTCGCTAGTCAACTTCTGCAATGGATGTGACCATTCCTGAATGGAAGAAAGGGTGGAATATGGAGAAATGTAAGTTAACCTACAGAAAAAGTGAGCACAACTGTGTAATACCTGTGGGCAGACTCCATCATGATGTAAATCACAGCCTTTTGGTAAGCAAACATCTGTACATGGAGAACTTTCTGCCGTGAACTGATTCAGCATTCAATGAGTTTGCAAAGTAAGTGTGATTTATGCATCCAGAAAGATGGAGCAAGAGTGATTAACAGAAGCAGACAAGATATGGTGTTTTATTATACTGTGTAATCAATGTGGAAGTTGCACTCGGTCTGCACTCACATGCCCTGAATGTCAAATGCTTTGAGCATTTAGATGCTCTTTGTGATTATTTTACAATGCAGCAGGTTGAAATCCAATTTTAGAGGTCCCAGAGTATGTTTAGTTGACTGTGGTCCTCTGAATACCTTCCTTGGAGCCACTCTTGTTTGTGCTGATGTCACAGAGTAGGATCAGGCTGGATCTACAGTGGACTAAGAGTGAAGCTCTCTTTATCGTGCCTTTTTGTGTCATGTATGCAAATAGAAACCTCACGAGAGCTGCAGGGTGGTTTCAGTTTGTTCCAAAGGGGAGGATCTGAAACATCCAAATTTAAGCTCTCCTCTTCTCCACCCCACAGCTGTTTTCCACTCTGCTCAGAGTTGCCATGGAAGAGCTCCACATTGAAACAGGCACTTCCTAACTTTTTGGTTCTAACAAGCACCTTTTTTTTAACTCCATGCAATAGCTGATCCAACTTCCTTTATTTCTTCTTTACCTCCCTTCTCCTTATTTTGCCAAGAAGAGGGCATATAAGCAGGAGTCAGACACTTAGCTGGCATAAGTAGGCATCGTTCTAGTGCATCTTAATAGAGCAGCATCACTTTACCTATGCTGAGAACCTGCTCCTTAATCTCCAACAGAAGCTTGTGAGCAATGCTTTGTAATGTTCACAGCACACAAAGGCATAAGGTGGCTCAGCATCTCTTGTGCCTGTGGTTTGCCAGTAGTTAGCACAGTGCATTAGATCTGGCTCACATCTTCCCAGTGAAGCCTTTTTTGATTTTAGTAGGACAGACAGTAATTTTCAGCTTTGTAGAGGGGTCAATCAATATCAGTGTTCAGAAAGGAGCATTTGTCTCATAGGTTGTGTATGGGCATGTCAAATGTGTTAGTGAAACTGAGTTTGGTCTTTGCCCTGGCAACTTCTGCTCAGGAGGTGCCCTTGATGGAGCAGCATGGGGACATAGTCTTCAGTATCTGGATTTTGCACTGAAGTTTTTTACCCCTGACTCTGCCCATTTGAAATTCAAGGGAGGAAGGAAAGAGTCAGAGATGGACATGTTCCTATTGATGAGAGTTCTCAAAGTAGCCTAGATGAGAGAAGCCAAAATAGAAATACAGTGTGAGGTGGAAGCCTACATTACAGCTACTGATTTTCATTTTTTAATTTGTCCATCACTGTAAAACTGAAGACACTTCTGATACTGCATGCTTTTTCTGTTTGCTTAAAGCATGATTAGAATTATGACTGCATCTACCACAACCAGTGATATATTCCCTCTTGGTTTGGTATTCAGTACCTAATGTTTTTTTAAGTACAGTTTAGACTCACAACACTGTTCATGGTTTCACTTCACCTCTCTGACAGGTACCAGTTCTGTTACCATATAATGAGCAGCTACGTTCGTAGTTAGGTCTGTGCTAAATCAGGTCGTGTTTTTCTGGCTCAACTCCTATATAGGTAGTGCTTTACAATTAAAATAGTCGTACAAGTTCTGTGCTCATATTCTGCGCTGTAGCAGAAGCCGACTCCGTGTAGGCAAGTTAAATGCTCATCATTATATTAGGCAGTGCTGTCAGAGTGAGAGGTAAGCAGAGGCAGGGTCCCTAAGAGCCATTGTCTTTTTTTGCCCTGTACTAACCTCAGCTGATCCACTCATAAACCGGGACTGGGACTGTGTAACTTCCTGGAGTGTTTAAGGCTTAATTCATGTTGTGAGATGACTTCAGCACACCTGCAGTGAAAAGATCTGTCTAATTGCTATGCAACTGTAGTTGTGTTTTGTTTTATATAAACCTTTCTATTGCTGGTATGAGTAATTGCTACACCAGGTGAGGGTGAGTTTGGGAAAAGGCCAGAAGCCTCAGATGATTTTTGGTTGTCCTTGAACAGTAACCATGACTTGGCTTCAGGAATGGCAAGTGATAGTATAAACACATTCCTTCTACATGCTGCATTGACTTTGCTGCTTTTCAGTGTGCCTCCAGTTTGCAAAAACCTAGCCAAGCCCTCTTTTAAACTCCGTAGCTCTTTTATTTGTAAGCCACACGTATGTGAAAATACAACTTGGTGCCAGACAAGTAAGTGAAGGCTGACAGCACTTAATTCCACTTTTACAAATCAACCATATTTACATAATTGAACATTGCTTTATGCTTTAAACTAAGTGGGCCTGCAGGGGGAAGGATCCCACCATGTGTTCTGCTATGTCTCACTCAGTCTGTCACAAAACTCTAGGCCCCTCAATGTTTGCTCAGTGAGATGTTTATGTTCTATTTATCCTAAATGTCTCAAGCCTTTTCTTTAAACCAGCAGCGTTTCCATGCCATGATGGAAACCAAGTCCTTTCCCTGCAAGGGGAATCTAGCCCTCCTATGACAGAGACTTGGGGCTTTACACAGCTAACAGCTGGATGAATCAGCACTGAATTGTATGTATGAGTGTTCACTGCCATAGTAAACGGCTACAGAGATGAGCCATGATGCAGGCAAGGCCTGATGAGGAACAATCTTCACCTCAGAAATCAGGCACAACAGCCTATCCCTCCATGACAGTTATTCCAACCCTGAGATTGGAGCAACACCTCTCTACTTCAGCGTATATTACTAATAGCATGCAAGTTCTTCCTCGGTCTTTATCTGCTCTTTATGGAGACAGATCTGAAGGCAAGTGTGAGACATCACAACACACAACTTTGAACCTGGACTGGAGATTTGTACATAATACAAGTGCTTATCTGAACATCTGACTGCTTAGGGTAGAAAGTTTAAGCCAAATCCATTTTTTTGCTGCAAAATGCTGATTGTTTTGCCACGACAGGCTAGAGAAGAGGTGCTGTAAAAGCAGGAGAGATAACCTCCTCTCTGTTTCAAGACTCCTGCCCACACAAGCCTGATGTGAAGAGTGTATGAAAGCACTCTGTACAGTGCGTTCAGCTTCTGCTGTGCCCCAACTGCAGTCTTACTCCTCACCATTAAATCCCTGTCGTTTTCTTTGGTTGCAGATCTTCACCTAATCTTGTTAGCAGATGTGCCTTGCAGGTGCACTTGCATCCACGCACAGTCTGATCTAAGCATGGAGCAAACTGTGAGCACACTTTGAAGCCAGTCCAAGCAAGTGTAGAGCTGTCTCTGATTCTAATGCTTCTAGTGCATAGGTGAAAAAGTGATTTGGAGCTAGCTGAGAACAGGTAAATAATACAAGCATCAGACCAGCTGTTTTGGGATCAGTAATTCAGCTATAACAGTCTAAGAGAGCAGAGGAGTAATGATTGGGTAAGACATCTGCTTTTAGAATAGCAGCCTAGGAGAAAAGCCTCTGTTGGACACTAACACACCAGGTTGTGTTTTCAAACTGCAGGACATTGCTTAGAGAAGCAAGCAGGAGGCCAACTAGTCATTGCCTGTAGCAGCTCAAGTCCTGTAAGTCAGAGAAGAGACATAGCTATTAAAATGCAATGTTTACTTGTATGAAAAATAAAAAGGCTTCCAGGGAGATTAATTTTCACTTCAGCCTGGCAATCATTTCATAAACATGCCAATGTGATTTAAGACAAGATGAATCTGTTCTTCTGTGGATTATGCATTTGATTTGTCTGCACATTTCCCACCCCTCACAAATAAACCCAGGTTTTTTTATTGTTTTAACAAAGAGGATTTAACAGCGAGGTTTAATCAAAATGCCACTGGTGCCCTTGCTGAAGTGAGCTTTTTTTGCAATGAATGTACATTCTTTTTCAGGGATATATAGATAGTACAGCTGATGACTCAGTTGTGAACAGTGATTTGGGGGTTTCATTGTCTCTGCTGCTAGAGTATTTCATTAAGGCCACTCTAGCGATGCGCTGGTGAAACGCATGGAGCTGAAAGGAAAGTCTTCATTCCCATAAAGAGGCTGATACTTCAGCACCTGTAGTAAGCATAGCAAATCACAGAAACTCTGCAATTTCCTTGGTAGGTGCGGTGTATTAGCACCTTTTGAGGTTGAACCCCAAGTTGTCTGCTGGACTGACATGTATAACAGAGCACAAAGGTTTTGAGCAAAAAATGCTGCTCCTTAAAGGGCTGGGTATGTATTTGTGCAGGTTTAGTATCCTGCTAGGTGTATCACCTATGCTATAAGAACTGTGGGATCTATTTTGCTACCATGGAACACTATGCATTTCCTCTGAGGTTACAAGTAACTCCAAGTTAGAATCATAGAATCAGTCAGGGTTGGAAGGGACCACAAGGATCAGCTAGTTCCAACCCCCCTGCCATGCCCAGGGACACCCTACCCTAGAGCAGGTTGGCCACAGCCTCATCCAGCCTGGCCTTAAACACCTCCAGGGATAGGGCCTCAACCACCTCCCTGGGCAACCCATTCCAGGCTCTCACCACTCTTATGCTGAACAACTTCCTCCTCACATCCAGCCTGAATCTCCCCACCTCCGCTTTTACTCCATTCCCCCTAGTCCTGTCACTCCCTGATAGCCTAAAAAGTCCCTCCTCAGCTTTTTTGTAGACCGCCTTCAGATACTGGAAGGCCACAAGAAGGTTACCTCAGAGCCTCCTCCAGACTGAACAGCCCCAACTTCTTCAGGTTGTCCTCATAGGAGGGGTGCTCCAGCCCTCTTTTCATCCTCGTGGCCCTTCTCTGGACACACTCCAGCACGTCCACATCCCTCTTGTAATAGGGGCTTCAGAACTGGATGCATTAATTTGAAGTGAATGCTCAAGATTTGCTATACTTGAAGTGTTATTTTCTGTAGAGGGATCATATTTGTAAAAGACGGCTTCTGGTGCTGTAGTACAACAGTAGCTCTATCCCATTATTACAGGGACACAGAGAGAAAACTGCAGAAAGCCTCCCATCCTAATTGTAGATTGCCTTTTAACGAGACATTTGGTTTTCTGAGGATGTTAGGCTTTGCAAAAAATATTTACATGCTCCCTGCTTCTTCCTGGTAGAATGCAAAATCTGCATCCTTCTACTGTTGCACCAGGAGGGGGAAACCTAGAGTAGCTCCTGAAGCAACAGGCAAATGCTGTAAACTGATCAACAAGCCAAGAAGGGCAGGAGAGAGCATGATGAATACCAGCAGTGTACAGGATGAAATATTTTGAACTTGGGAGCAAAAAGCAAAGAGATTTTTTTTCCCTGTGTCCTCAACTCTAGATATTACAAGCAAGTCCAACTGTCTGGATATGGATACAAAATCTGCCTGGAGTTTGAGAAGTAACCTATGCAAAGACATTTCCTTTCTATGTACAGTTTGATGCTAAAGTATGTAAGAAAACTAGTCTGTTTTAGTGAGTACCTTAGAAATAAACTCAGCATTGACTCTTTCCAGTTAACCTGTTTCAGTAGAACATCGGCTTTTGTTTTGCAGCTTTGGGCTTGGGAATAGCATCACCTCTTCACCAAAAGACAGTGGTGTATTCTCTGTGCTAGCTATAAGTAGCTTTGACAATTGACTGAATAAATTCCGTGTTCGTTGCTGCTGACCCTAGGTAAGGACAGCCTTGAGGATTAGAAGCAGTGTTACATAAATGTCTAGTGTACATAGCAGCACTGAGGAGAGAGATGCTGCTGCATTGCTTTTGGTGCACCAGTCACACATTAAAATTCTGTCATTGCAAGGTCACGTTGCTCATCTCATACTCCACAACCCTGGGGAAGAAATTTGGATGAGAGATGGGGGAGGAAAAGCAAAAACTTGCTCGTTGTGCTGTAACCCAGAATATATTTATCAACAGCAGGGCATTTCTTTTGATTTCAAAAGAGCATGCCATTTCTTTTTTCAGGGATAACAGATTGTCTCCTGGTGCCGTGAGGTGGTGTTTGCATGTTAGAAATGTAACGCAGCGATAACGGGTTGCTTCTGAATTGAATGAATAATGCCTCTGAGCCTTTTTGTCTCCCTTTAATAATCTGAGAGAAATGCAAAATACCAGAGAGCATATAGAGTGGACTGTGTCCTAAGCTGCACTCGGTGCAGCACGGTTAGAAATGCTGCACAGCAACTCTGCAAGCTGCTGGGAAGAGGCGAGGTTTAGGGCAAGGGGGAAAACAACTTTTGTAAGGAGAAAAACAGCAGTGATACATGATTTGTAGTCAAAAGCAGGCCATGTCACATCTTTGAATGGTGCTGAGTCAGAGTCTATCCTAAGGGTACACTTTCGCATCAGGGATTGCAGAGGGCTGCTGGATTGAATTTGCAATGTGAGATGGAAGTAGGTTTAAATGCAGCCAGGTGAGCCACCTGTGTGCACTTCCCAGCTTGGTCCTCAGACCTGTCATATCTGAGGGTGAATTGTGGAGACAATGAGCTGATCTGACTATAGAGTGCAATCTCAGTTGTGTGGTGAGAGAGTGATTTGCCATTGGAATGGGCTGCCCAGGGAGGTGGGGGAGTCACTGTCCCTGGAGGTGTTCAAGAAAAGACTGGATGAGACACTTAGTGCCATGGTCCAGTTGACTGGTTAGGGCTGGGTGCTAGGTTGGACTGGATGCGCTTGGAGGTCTCTTCCAACCTGGTTGATTCTACGATTATGTGGTTAGCTGAGGGTATGCACCTGCCCTTTTGTATTTTTGTAGCTTTGTGGAAGTGTTGCTCAGGAACTGGGGAGAGGGAACACTATTGTACCCCATTAGGTGTTAGATGCTTGAAAGCAGGTACTGGTGGTGTCTAGAACAAATGAGGATGGTGAATGCCAGCTCCCACTACAAAAGAATATACTCTGATCATACTTGCACTAGAGTTCATGAGGAACAAATGACAAAATCTCTGCAGAGAAGATACAAGTGCTGTGTTTTTCCTTTATTGTGTCAGAACAGCGTAAATAAATGTTAAGAAATATTTGATAAGAATGAGAAAATTCACCTATGGCATTCTTCTTTTTGACAGCTTAAGCACTTGTAACTGTTTGATGGACACTTTTTTTTTGAGAAAAACATAATGTCCCCGCATAGAGCTTAAGTACAGCTGAAATGCAACTTGACAGAGTCTCCACCTGTTAGGGAAGTATCTGTTGGAACTAAATGCTTTGGTGCTTTCATTAATTCCAGTCAACTCCTCCCCATGGAAGATTAGCAGAAGCTGAGCTATTAGATCGCTCTTCCTCTCTGTATACCTTCAGCTGTTACCTGGAGATGTGCTCAAGTCTTTGGATCACTGGAAATAGCCTCACCCATATGTCACATAGTTCTCCTTTTGTGTTTTCTCTCCTTCTGTAGCACATATGAGGCTTCTCTCACCTTCAGCTTACCTTAATTGAGTAAAACAACACTTTGGGAAATGCAGAGGTCCTCAGTTTTAATCATAGCATGCACCAGCCTTTATAACACTCCTAAAGTACACAAACCAACGGTCATCTTGTAGTCAATTTGATTAAAAGTGATGAGTTGCAGCATCCAAGTCCTGGAGATGCATTTTAGACCGAGAAAAGTGGCAGTGCCACAAGGAGAGATGTGTAAAAAATGGGGAAAACTCATGAGATGATGTCATCTTCTGAATGAGATTCAGGGGTTTGTGAAAGTCAGATCATTTGTGGCCATCACTGAAATTAAGTAGTGTTTCTGCTTTTGCAGATAGGCATTTCAGAACAGTGGGCAGTGATGGAAAGGGTGGTTTTTTTCAATTACATTCTCTATTTTCATACAGCCCCTAGTTCATCAACTGCATATAAATTCCTCCTTTCACTGATTAAATATTTCCTTGCCTGGTTTCTTTGCTTCAGGGAGCTTGAGAGCTCACTGTTTATAAAGGGAAATAAGAAGGACTGTGTCATTAAGCAGACAACTCCCAATACATATGTTCTTCTTGGCATCTTTGAGAAGGGGGCATTGATGCTGCTGTGACTGCTGAAGGGCAGAGCTTTCACTGAGATTCAGATGTGACCAAGACCCTCTTCAAGGATTCACACACTGGTGAACCTCTGGACTTTCTACTTAGCTTTTCCTGCAAGAAGTAGCCTTAGCCTGTATGTGTCGGGTTCTGAAACCCTTAAATCCACTGAGCTTTTCTCTTCCTGTGCTCCTCCTAATCACTTGAAAGAGCAAATGTGGTGAAGCACATTTAGGTAGCAAATGGTTCTCTTAGTCTGTAGTAGTTGAGGAGAAAAGTCATATTTGTGATCTATTTTCTCAAAGTATTTTGTCTGAGCCAGCTACGTTAGTTTCATAACGTGCATATGTTGTGGTTTGTTTGCTTGGTTTTTGGGCTTTCCCCCCCCCACACCTTTTATGAATTCTACATCTTTTATGTAAATGTACTTTCATTTCAGAACAAGCTCACCCAAACATCATGGTACTTGGGAAATGTTAGCATGTACAAAGCATGTCTGTTTTGGAAAAAAAAAAAAGGTCTTCCAAGTTGCTTAGAACAGTGGAAACCAGCTGGAAAAAAAATCTTGAATGGCAAAGCATTTTATGAGTTTTGGTGCTTTCCAGGCTCCATTAGTGAAAAGTACTCTTTGAACTAAGCAATGCTACTACAACCAGAGCTTTGACGAGTGAATAGCTTCCTTTTAAAGCAAAGCATATCTCTAGGATCATGTAATCTGAACGTTCAAGGCAAAGCCTGTGGCTCATCTAATAACTTGAGCTCAGAGGCTGAGTCAGGAGTTGGGGACTCAGTGGACTCTGAGACACACACTATCCCTCCTGTGAGAGAGCTGTGTGTACAGAAGGCAGAGAGCATGTTGGATATACAGTCTTCTTCAGCCACAACCTCCATTATAGTGGTTTCTGAAATGGTAAGGATGCAGAGATAAGAATTATCATGGAAAAGAACTTTTTATCTCACTTTGGATAGTTATTTGAGGCTCATAAACCATAGGAGACTTTGACATGGCAGATG
Organism: Tricholaema leucomelas; assembly: GCA_013400475.1. NCBI lineage: Eukaryota > Metazoa > Chordata > Aves > Piciformes > Lybiidae > Tricholaema lacrymosa > Tricholaema leucomelas. The sequence goes on from WAAF01010893.1 coordinate 73,345, forward strand.
TCCAAGAACTGAGCACACTGATATAAGCCATTGTGGGTGAAGAGGCCTTAACCTGTGATCCCACTAGTCAAAGGACTTCTTTGAACTTGAGTGCTACACAGAAGATAATTAATCAAAATCCAGTCTCAGGAAGTAAAATATGCCCCCCAAATCATAGAATCATAGAATCAACCAGGTTGGAAGAGACCTCCAAGATCATCCAGTCCAACCTAGCACCCAGCCCTGTCCAGTCAACTAGACCATGGCACTAAGTGCCTCATCCATTCTTTTTTAGAACACCTCCAGGGATGGTGATTCCATCACCTCCCTGGGAATTGGGAGGAAAAAATGGGAGGAAAAAAATAAATTGGTTGGAAAAATTTGGGGAAAACAATCAATTATGCTCAACTTTCTAATTTTTAGTCTTTTTAAAATAAGCCTTGGGAGTCATTCTTTCCACTTACCATGCTTAATGTTAGAGAGAAAAACTATTTATGCCCTATCTTTCATGTAGTTGCAGGGCTTCACTTTTTCGCTACTGACTATATTCTTCCTCCATTCATTCCTGTCTCAAGAGGCCAGTAAACGTGTTCTGAATTTCCAATTCTGTAACTACATTTTTTTTCCACTAGAACTGAAATAAAAACAATGCATTAAAAGGGAAGGCAGCATTTACTTTTTTATCTCTATGCAATGTGCAAGATAACCATTTTGGAAGCTACTACTGTATGTGGCCGCAATTTTCAGTACTCAGTGTTCTTTCCAGAGATGCCTGTTTACATTATTGTAATTTCAATCTGTTCTTATGTTTTTATACATCAGGACATGGTACAATTCTTTGAGCAGAAGTATCTGTTTAGTTTCCAAGTGGAACAGAAAGGAAAACTTGGTCTTGAACTTTCATTTTTATTTTTCCCCCCTCCAGTTTCCTTTTAAGAAAAAGAATGATACTGAGTGAGTTCATACCCATAACAAGTCATACTCTTGTGATACAAAACAGATCTTTTGGTAGCTTCAGCTTGCTGTCCCTCAACACAACAGAGGAGCTCTAGGTCACTGTTGTAACTTCATGCCTCTTGAAAGAGTAACCTTCCGATAGTAAGCCATAAGCTTTTCAAGTCTATTATTTCCCAATGAATGAAGCAAAGCTTTTATCAGTTAAATGTGTAAGAAGGCAGAGCTAGGAAAGTGATAATAAAAACCCCTTGAGTTCATTGGTTTTGTTCTCCTTTTTTTCCTGAGATCTCTGGGGGAGTTTCTTCTCTCTTTCCTGAGTCATGTGCAGAAATCTTGTCACCACCATTTCAATTTCTTAATTACACAGTGTTGTGAGGGCAGGTGCAAACCTTTGGCTAAAAAAGGGACAGATAAGGAGAAATCCTGGGGTTTATCTCATGGTCTTACAGTTTCCCTACAAACCAGTTACTCTGCTTAGGATTTTCAGAGTGACAAGAAGAATTTCAGTGCACTGAGGTTTTGATACTCAACTGCCTTAAGCTGCTTCCTAAAATCCCACATTCTTTTTGCTTACCTGTGCAATACAGTCATACCTGAAAGGAGTTTTATTGATTAGCCTGGCAAATACTCTTCCATTTCCAATCTGTTTAGTTAAAATGCAAAATCCTTTTTGCAGTATGGAAACTTCTTCCCAAACCAGGCTGATTTAGCCACTTTATCTTAATGGCCATCCTGACAAGAAAAGTGTTTGGCTGCTGAGTTTGGTTGCTGTTCAGATGTTACTTTTACATTCTTTTCTATTATCAAGACACCCTGACTTGAGTTTATGTCTTTTTACTGTATGTGACAAAGCACCATACATTTATTCATCATGTAATTATGTCACTGTACTGAAGGTATTTACTTTACAGGAAGCTTCATGACTTTGGAATAAGCAACCATTCCAAAACTAAACAAGACATAGTTGGCTTGCTGTTTGTGACCTGCTTTTAATTAAAGACGTGCTGCTTTAATTGTGAAAGCATTGTTTATGTGCATATGTGTGTATCTATTGCTGCTGGCAGGGGAGACTGGGATTTTGCTGCTGAAACAGAGGCTCTCATACTCGTTGAGGTGCCCTTAACTAGCTGAAATTTCCACACAGGCTTGGCAGATACCTGAAGTGACAATATTACAGTAGGCACCTTTGTTTAGCCACCCAGAGTCATCTTCTGACCTAAAACATTAGATACATGCTTACTCCATATGCCACCTCTTGAAATTTCTGATCATAGAATCATAGAATCAACCAGATTGGAAGAGACTTCCAAGATCATCCAGTCCAATCTAGCACCTGTGATGGTTTGGGTATCCCCCTCCCCCTCACACTTTTAGAACTCACCCAGACTAGACTCAGCCGGCTCTGGAAATTTGAATGAAGTTTATATTTACAGCTGGCACAATTTACAAGCAGATATTTACAGTACATACAGTTATAGACAGAAATATACAAGGTAAAAAGGTAATACAGAAACACAACTCCCCTCCCAGAAACCTGAGTCCCCAGAAGGGACTCTCAACCACCCCTCACCTTCCCCCTACCCCTCTAAACTTTACCCCAGTCCTAAGGAAGAATGGAGGTTNCATGGCACTAAGTGCCTCAGCCAGGCTTTGCTTGAACACCCCCAGGGACGGTGACTCCACCACCACCCTGGGCAGCCCATTCCAATGCCAATCACTCTCTCTGGCAAGAACTTCCTCCTAACATCCAGCTTATACCTCCCCTGGCACCACTTGAGGCTGTGTCCCCTTGTTCTGTTGCTGATTGCCTGGCAGAAGAGACCAACTCCCACCTGGCTACAGCCTCCCTTCAGGTAGTTGAAGATAGCAATGAGGTCACCCCTGAGCCACCTCTTCTCCAGGCTAAACACTCCCAAATCCCTCAGCCTCTCCTCACAGGGCTGTGTTCCAGGCCTCTCACCAGCTTTGTTGCTCTTCTCTGGACACATTCCAGTATCTCAACATCTCTTTTGAATTGAGGATCCCAGAACTGGACACAGTGATCAAACCAAATCATTTGAAATGAAAGACTGCGACGACAAATATATTCTTTTTTTTTTTTTTCATCTTCAACTATGAGAACATCTCAGAAGCAGAATGAAGTTACCTCATTCTCATATACAGTCATCCCACAGTGGAGCTCAGAAGATCAGACCACTGTGCTCTGCTTGTCTTTGACTGTTTAGAGCACAGTGGGAACAGAAAGCAGCATCTGCCTGAGCCTAACCTGTGGAAGCATTTCTTGCTGACAGAGGACACGATTTGATAAACACGAGCAACCTGTGCTGTGGAGAGTGTCCTTGAGCCCATCTCGGAGGCAGGAACTAAGGCAATGAAACAACCCCCCATGTCCAGCTGCAGGGGGGCAGAATCTGCTGGCTGCAGGAGGCTGACCCATAAATGTTTTCATTAAGCCTTACCCTATCTGTACCTCACACACAGCCTTAGCCTATCTGTGCCTTACATGTGTACCAATCTTGAAGTAAGTTATCTGTGCACGCCTCTTCCAAGTTAACATATGAGTCTCTGTACCACTGCAATAAACTGTAGCACGACTTTAACCACATTGGTACGGCATCGTGACTCTGGCCTTCTTCCCACCGACACTAACCCACCAAAATCAATGATGAACACAGCTACCCCCAGTACCAAAAGTGTGTAGAGATCCTTCCTACTTAAAAGGAGCATTTGAGAGCCTGAGTGAAACATGATCTGAGCATTTGCTTTTGCTCTGGTTGAGTATTTCACAGTGGGTTTTGTAGTTTGAAGCACCTGTTCAGACTGTGTTGTTGTTGATGGAGAGCTGATGGTTGCAAATGATCTTCAAGATGCTGCTGCTTCTATAGCAAATCGCAAACAATTGGTTTAAAACTCATAATCCACTTTCCAGTAATGTGGCTGGGGTTTTTCTGATGTACTGCAGATCAAAGCACCCACTTGATCTTTCTGCAAGATATTGAATGTGCTGGTAGTATCATAGTATCATCAGGGTTGGAAGAGACCTCACAGATCATCAAGTCCAACCCTTCACCACAGAGCTCAAGGCTAGACCATGGCACCAAGTGCCACATCCAATTCTGCCTTGAACAGCTCCAGGGATGGCGACTCCACCACCTCCCTGGGCAGCCCATTCCAGTAGCCAATGACTCTCTCAGTGAAGAACTTTCTCCTCACCTCAAGCCTAAACTTCCCCTGGTGCAGCCTGAGGCTGTGTCCTCTCGTTCTAGCGCTGGCCACCTGAGAGAAGAGAGCAACCTCCCCCTGGCCACAACCACCCCTCAGGTAGTTGTAGACAGCAGTAAGGTCACCCCTGAGCCTCCTCTTCTCCAGGCTAAACAATCCCAGCTCCCTCAGCCTCTCCTCGTAGGGCTGTGCTCGAGGCCTCTCACCAGCCTCGTTGCCCTTCTCTGGACACGCTCAAGGATTTCAATGTCCCTTCTAAACTGGGGGGCCCAGAACTGAACACAGTACCCGAGGTGTGGTCTAACCAGTGCAGAATACAGGGGCAGAATGACCTCCCTGCTCCTGCTGGCCACACCATTCCTGATGCAGGCCAGGATGCCATTGGCTCTCTTGGCCACCTGGGCACACTGCTGGCTCATGTTCAGGCGGGTATCAATCAGCACTCCCAGATCCCTGTCTGGCTGCTCTCCAGCCACTCCGACCCCAGCCTGTATCTCTGCATGGGGTTGTTGTGGCCAAAGTGCAGCACTCGGCACTTGGAGCCATTGAACGCCATCCCCTTGGACTCTGCCCATCTGTCCAGGCAGAGTAGGTGTCCACCTAAGTCATTTCTGCATTTGGCTGGCTTGTGGGGTTTTAGAACAAGTATATAGTAAACATGGATTAATACAAGTGTGCAAAATGCTCTGAGGTTTTTCAGAATTGCCATCAAAAATTCTGCTTAATTATTTATTTTGGAGGAGGCTACACAACTATATAAGTTAATTTCAAGGTTGTATATTTTTGCTTTCTCATTGCAGAGCAGTGTTGATATAATGATGGCAAGAAGTACTCTCCCTCCGGAATTAGTTTAACTGCAGCAAGATAAAAAACAAACCCACAAACCCTGTATATTCCCTCTCATTTTTTTCCTGTCATTAGGTTAAGGAAATGTAGAAAAAGTTAAAGTCTCCACATCAAAGAATTTCCTGAGCTGTGGAAAGGTAAAAGGTGTTTGTTTATTTATGCTTAGTGCAGGAACAGTGGCATGCTGGGCAGAGTTACCAGAGGGAAAAATAATGCTTTCAAAAATTACTATGGTGGTTTTCATTAAGCAAAACATCCTTTCCCACTCACCTTCCCCATGCCAAGTAGGGAGGTTTGGCAAAATGTGGGTTTGCTCATGAGCTTTGATTGTGATTTTTTTCTGTCTGATATTTGGAGAGCCCTTATAGTAATAATTCGTTTCACAAATTCATTTGCTCAAGAAGGAAATCTTTGTTCAAACAGGAAGAGCAAGAGAGCACAAAAAAATTGAAGGGGATTGACATTATTTTGAGAAAACCAGGCTAAAATTGCTGAAGCAAATAAGTTCCCCTTACATTGGGCAGCAAGTGAAGTATTGCAGTCTGCTGTTTTCCTATCAGAAGAGGAAAAGCTCCGCTTCCTCCTCCCCTCTTCAGCATTATATAGGCATCATTGATCATGATAAACTCTCAGTAACAAGGTGAGCAGAAGAGTGGGCAGCAGCAGGCAGAGGCTGCGCCTGCTAATAGATGAGCTTTTCTTGAGAGAAGAACAGCAGCCGTGGGCTGAGCAGCAGCTGTCTGCCTGATCCAGGCACCAACCTCACATGAATTTCAGTTATTTAATTAACCAAATCTCCTTAAGCAACACCTTTCTCACATAATCAGTGGGGAGATGTGAAAACCTTTGAAGATCTCCAGGGAGATCCAATTCACCTGACTTGGATTTTTGCATTTCAGCACACAAAACATCTTTTTGAAAAGCTCCTTTTTCCCCTGCATTGATGTTATTTGGAATACACAGCGTGTTATATGTTGTAAATACAAGTGCTGGATAGGTGTCAATTTGCTCCCCTCTCTTGGAATATTTCAGCTGGGAAATGATCTGCAAAAGTAGTGCAAGTTATGAAATTGAGACTATCCGAAATGCACACATAAGGGGATCCTTACCTCTTCCTGAGTCTGACTTCAGAGGTGAAAGGGATCGGTAGCTCATTGTTGATCCCACCAGCTTCCTGAAAGCTGGGGAGCAGATGTACAACCCAGTTTGAGTATTGACCACTGCCGGGAACCTGATGCTTAGCCTTGTATATGCTGTAAACTGCACTACAGTCACACGGATATCACAGGAGGGCCTAAGAGTGTGTCAAGGTCCAGAGAACAGAGATTAAAATATCTCTGTCTGTAGGAGCAAGATCTGTTCTTAAAGCTTTCTGTGTTGTGAAATTAAAGTGCAAGCGAGACCATATATCGCCACAAAACTATTTATTAAAGGCTAAAGTTGGACAAAACGTGTGGGGGGGAGAGAGATAAAGAGAACAATGGAAAGAAAGAGAAGAAGCAGGGAAGGAAAAGAGCTGGGATTACATTACCATCAGTTGCAGATGGGGGGTACAGAGAGACGGGTGTGTGGCCCAGGGATGATCTGTGAAGTTTGTCAGGGGTTCTCCCAGTGGTGGTGCAGCTCTGGTGGNCATTACCATCAGTTGCAGATGGGGGGTACAGAGAGACGGGTGTGTGGCCCAGGGATGATCGATGTGAAGTTTGTCAGAGGTTCTCCCAGTGGTGGTGCAGCTCTGGTGGTGTTCTGGTGGAGGTCCACCCTTTGGCAGGCATTGCTCATGTCTTTCTATACAGTTTTTTAGCTCAGTGTCCAGGTGCAGCTGCCCAGGAAACTTTCCTGTCTGTCCATGCATTCGCAGGGGTCCAGCCACAGCACTGGAGAAGGGCCTTCTCCCCTCCCTGAGCTGCTTATCTCTCCATACCCCGAATACACATAAGCCTTTTCTCTTTGGGGTAGCTGACATGAAGTGTACACATCCTGGGCATTCAAACCAGGCTGAGATCCAGTGATTTCTATTGATTTGCATCCCTGAGCTTTTGGCCAAGGACCTAGTCTGAACCCAGGAGGCTAACAAAGGCAATCTTTATCTTTGTTGATGAACTAGAGAGAGGATTTAGACTCTGACAGAGTGGCACATGGAATCGTTTCTAATCAATGCAACCTGTATTGTTTCTCCTGAAAACCCATCATCTTTTTCTTTTTTTGTATGCAAAATTACTTAAAATAATCTGCACTTTTCATCCATTTCTCTTCTCCAACTCCCCCAAAATATAATTCTCATTAACTTATCGACTCCATATTTTATCATTGCTCTCTTTCTGATATTTTGTTTAGCTTATGCATAAACATTAGATTGATCTTAATAACAGTGTATTTTCTAATCTGAAATTCTGCATCGTGGACTGATGACTGATGGTCTGAATAACCAACAACTTACCCTGTCTCCCTTCCCAAAATCACTCTTCTGTTTTTCCTGAAAATTAATTCTGTTACTCTGAACTTTCTGATCTTTCTAAAGATTAATTTTCCAAATGAGCCTTCATGTAGCTTTTTACAGTACTCTGTCTCCTTGTAGGAGAATGTCACCTTAATCATGGTGACTGCAGTGATTCCCCAGTCTCTCATCTCTACCCAGACTGCTAAATGCAATTTCTAAAGTAGCAGCCTCCTGCAAACATCCCTATTTGGTGCTCTGGAGTACCATGACTCCTAGGATGAGACAAAAGGCCATCATGTTTAAGTCTTGATGTCTAGACTTCAGGATTTAAGCATATTTGCTCCACGGAAAGGGAAAAGTCTTTCTGTCTAGAAGAGATCTGATTTTCCAAAGTGACAAGCAACTTTCCTGGCAGCAATAGCCAAGACAAAATCACCTCATTTTCCTTTGGGCTCTCAGATTAAAATTGTCAAGAGCCTCCTTCTTCCTGATCCTTAATAGAAGCTTGGTGCTTTAAAAGTCAGCCCTCTGGATTAAATAATTGGGATGACTGCAGAACTAAAAGACTAAAAGGAATTTTAAAGTGGCATCTCCAGACCATGGTGGTGTAAGAAGACATGGAGCCTGGATTCTCTGGTGGTCTGTATCTTCCATGGAACTGTGGCATTGACAAAATCAGTTTAAAATAAATTGCTGCTTTTCTGACTTGATAAATCATATATTCACTTATTCTTGATAGAAATGTCTGTAATGTCATCCAGATGAAAGGAGAGTTCTTAGAGGATTTGTTTGCACACACATATACTGCACAATTTATACTACTATATTAAGAGTACAGTTATATATCAACTCTGTTGCCATAAGTACATGTCATAGAATCATAGAATCATAGGATCAGTCAGGTTGGAAAGGAACCACAAAGATCATCCAGTTCCAACCCCCCTGCATGGGCAGGGACACCCTACCCTAGAGCAGGCTGCCCACAGCCTCATCCGGCCTGGCCTTAACACCTCCAGGGATGGGGTCTCCACTGCCTCCCTGCACAACCCATTCCAGGCTCTCACCACTCTCATGATGAACTTCCTCCTCATGTCCAGCCTGAACCTACCCATCTCCAGCTTCACTCCATTCCCCCTAGTCCTGTCACTCCCTGATATCCTGAAAAGTCCTTCCCCAGCTTTTTTGTAGACCACCTTCAGATACTGGAAGGCCACAAGAAGGTCACCTGGGAGCCTCCTTTTCTCCAGACTGAACAGCCCCAACTCCTTCAGTCTGTCCTCATAGCAGAGCTGCTCCAGCCCTCTTTTCATCCTCGTGGCCCTTCTCTGGACCCACTCCAGAATGTCCACATCCCTCTTGTAATGGGGGCTCCAGAACTGGATACAGTACTCCAGGTGGGGTCTCAGGAGAGTGGAGTAGAGGGGGAGCATCACCTCCCTTGCCCTGCTGGCCACACTTCTCCTGATGTATTTTGCTATCAGCTAATGGGGGCAGCTCTGTCACTTGGATGTGTGTTGTGCATCAGTTAAAATAAAAATATATATAAGTTACATCTTCTCATAATTACACCAATAAATAGTTCTGGATACAGATATTGTCGTGATCTCAGTCGTTTGATATCATTCTAACCACGTATTTCATTCTATACAGCCAAGTCATCTGGCAAATAAATCAGTCCATAGTAAATTTAGCAGAGCACCATTAATGGGCCAGTATTTTCCACCCCAACAATCTCCCAGTAAATTTATGAGAAGACAGTCCAGGCTTTCAAGTTCTTATTAGCAGATTTCCCTGACACTTTCAGCTCTGCAACAAAACAGCCAGCACCTTTTTGTGACGTTCTTGTCTTTGGATGCAAGGGTCACGTGCACAGAACTTAAGCTTTTAGCACTTTTCCCAGAAACACATTCTCTTCTTCGGTACCTATGGACTATTTATTTGCAATACCTTAGTTCTGGGCCCCCCAGTTTAAGAGGGACATTGAGATGCTTGAACGTGTCCAGAGAAGGGCAACGAGGCTGGTGAGAGGCCTCGAGCACAGCCCTACGAGGAGAGGCTGAGGGAGCTGGGATTGTTTAGCCTGGAGAAGAGGAGGCTCAGGGGTGACCTTATTGCTGTCTACAACTACCTGAGGGGTGGTTGTAGCCAGGAGGAGGTTGCTCTCTTCTCTCAGGCAGCCAGC
>WAAF01010893.1:82994-109627 GCA_013400475.1 Tricholaema leucomelas
ACTGGAATGGGCTGCCCAGGGAGGTGGTGGAGTCGCCGTCCCTGGAGCTGTTCAAGGCAAGGTTGGACGTGGCACTTGGTGCCATGGTCTAGCCTTGAGCTCTATGGTAACAGGTTGGACTTGATGATCTGTGAGGTCTCTTCCAACCTTGGTGATACTGTGATACTGTGATACCTTTCACAGAGGAGAGGATGTGGATAGTGACATTGATGTTGTAGAGAAGCTCATCAGCATCAGTCACTGGTAGGGAAAAACAGAATCTGCTTACAAGGAGGGTTGTATTGCTGCGTAAGGCCAGGAAAGCCTGGCGTGTGGCTCTGCCTTAAGAGGCTCTGCAGACGGCTTTCCTGTATTGATATTTATGGCACTGTTGCCAGAAATGCTTGGGAAGATGTATAATGGTTTGAAAATGCAGCACAGTGAAGTGGTTGTGTTTAAAGTTTTCGAGAAGCAGTTCAAACCAGAAACATTTTAATATTGTTACAATTGCAGGAAAATGTGTGGGAATTTCTCCACAACATATCCTGGTCCTGGGCTGTATCAAGAGCAGTGTGGCCAGCAGAGCAAGGGAGGGGATTCTGCCCCTTTACTCTGCTCTCGTCAGGCCCCACCTGGAGTACTATGTGCAGTTCTGGAGTGTCCAACACGAGAGGGACATGGAACTGTTAGAGTAAGTCCAAAGGAGGGCCATGAAGATGCTCAGAGGGCTGCAGCAGCTCTGCTATGAGGACAGGCTACAAGAGTTGGGCCTCTGCAGCCTGCAGAAGAGAAAGCTTTGAGGAGACCTTGTAGTGGCCTTCCAGTATCTGAATTGAGCCTACAGGAAGGCTGGGAAGGGACTATTTACAAGGTCATGTAATGACAGAGGAGGGGTAATGGGTTAAAACTGGAAGAGGGGAGAGATAAGCTAGATGTTAGGAAAGGGTTCTTTAGAGTGAGGGTGGTGAGACACTGGAACAGGTTGCCCAGGGAGGTTGTGGCTGCTCCCTCTCTGAAGGTGTTCAAGGCCAGGCTGGATGAGGCCTTGAGCAGCCTGCTCTAGTGGGAGGTGTCCCTGCCTATGGCAGGGGTTTGGAACTGGATGATCCTTGAGGTCCCTTCCAACCTAAACCATTCTGTGATTCTATGTAATCAACCTGAAAATTCCCAATTTGCTTAATATCACCTGAGCATGTTTCTGTTACTGTAAAAACACAGGAGGTGTTTCTGTACATTCAGGTTCCTTTCAGAACTGTATGACACACTCAGACAGCAGCAGTACAGGTACCACCCATGAGGGCAATTTTGCACTGCCATCACTATCACAGCCTCTCTAATGTGGGACAATCCCACCACTGAGCCCTCAGAGATTCCTTTTCTGACAGATAAAACAGTGCAATGTGGGGCAATAAGGGAGGGTAGGAAGGAGGAACCAGGGGAACTCCAGGCCAGTCAGTCTCACGTCTGTGCCCAGTAAGATCATGGAGCAGATCCTCCTGGAGGCACTACTGAGACAGAAGAATAGTGGAGAGGTGATTGGCTACAATCAGTATGGCTTCACCAAGGGCAAATCCTGCCTGACAAACCTGGTGGCCTTTTATGAACAGGTCACAACATTAACAGATGAGGGGTGAGCAACTGATGTCATTTACCTGGACCTGAGCGAGGCCTTTGACACTGTCCCACACCACATCCTGGTCTCCAAGCTGGTGACACATGGGTTTGAGGGGTGGACCACGAGATAGATAAAAAGTGGCTGTCAATGGGTCCATGTGCAAGTGGAGGCCAGTGACAAGCGGAGTCCCTCAGGGATCAGTCCTGCAACCAGTCTTGTTCAACATCTTTGTCAGTGCCATGGACAGAGGCATTGAGTGCAGCCTCAGCAAGCTTGCTGACGACACCAAGCTGTGTGGTGCNGGAGGTGATGCTCCCCCTCTACTCCACTCTCCTGAGACCCCACCTGGAGTACTGCATCCAGTTCTGGAGCCCCCATTACAAGAAGGATGTGGACATTCTGGAATGTGTCCAGAGAAGGGCCACTGGGTTGAAAAGAGGGCTGGAGCACCTCTGCTATGAGGACAGACTGAAAGAGTTGGGGCTGTTCAGTCTGGAGGAGGCTCCCAGGTGACCTTCTTGTGGCCTTCCAGTATCTGAAGGGGGCCTACAAAAAGTCTGGGGAAGGACTTTTCAGGATCTCAGATAGAGACAGGACTAGGGGGAATGGAGCAAAGCTGGAGATGGGTAGGTTCAGGCTGGGTGTGAGAAGGAGTTGTTGAGCATGAGAGTGGTGAGAGCCTGGAATGGGTTGTGCAGGGAGGTGGTTGAGTCCAGTGCTTAGAGGTGTTTAAGGCCAGGCTGGATGAGGCTGTGGGCAGCCTGCTCTAGGGTAGGGTGTCCCTGCCCATGGCAGGGACATGGGTTTGGAACTAGATGATCCTTGTGGTCCCTTCCAAGCCTGACTGATTCTATGATTCTATGAGAGGGAAGTCACGTAAGGCTGCATTAAGTTGCATGAAGGAAAATGATCCGAGGTGCCATGCCACAGTTAATGTTTGTGGCTGAGCTGTTGTTTCAAGGATTTTCTCTGCACACAGGGAAAGAAGCAGTTTCTCTACATATTTTGCTAATCCAACAGATTAACAGATATATTTGGCAGCGTGTGAATTCTGCATGCCTGATGCCCTGAGGAGAAGGAGGTGACAGGCATACTCCTGGGAAGATATCTACATATGAAATAGGACATCAGAAAGCCTAATGGATGCAAGATGGATGTGCAGAAAGAAGTTGGCTTTCTGTAGTTATAATAGGTACTTCATATCTAATTCTGAGCTTATTACAAAAATGACAGTAAAAGGCCATTTTTAATGACAAGGTCTCAGTGCTGCCCATTTTGAGCTCACTCTGGAGACTGATTCAACACTACACACGTGTGTACACAGATGGGGAATTGCAGATTTAACTCAATGGAGAGGACAGGTGCTGAAAATACAAATTTGGGGGAAATGTGGGAGGGAGAACAGAATAAAAGACTAACAGCTGCTCATTGTCCTGCCTTGACTAAATGTGACTCTTAACCGTCTGGGAAGAAAGAGACTAGGCTGGAAAGTGAATGTCTCCTGCGAAGGGCAGCGACATTCAATGCTGTGAGTAGATTATAACGAAGCTGCCAGGTGTCCTGTAGAAGATTTCTAAACGTCAGTCATACAGTATTTTTGTTTCATTATGGGACACAATATGGTGCTGATACTGAAAATGCATCCCTGGATTCTGAAGCTGGTGAAAAGACTTTTGGACAAGCCTAACCTCATTGCCCACTGAGGTCATGGTTATGTGATTGCATGGTTCACATACACAGGATCAAGATTTTATGGCACCAAGCACTGTAATGTCCCATTTTCAGCACTGATCCTCGTGGAATGAACTTTCCAAGCCTGAGCCAACTGCCTAATGGCAGTTGAAAGTGTCTTATTTCACCTTAGCCAGATAGGTCAGATGGAGGAAAAGGGAAAGGTAAGGTTAAGTTCACTGATTCAATGAGATTACAAGGCAAGAGTGACTCCATGGCATTATATTATGCCCAATGAAAAAGAAAACAAAACATATTGCAGAAACTCCTGCTCTCATGTCAGAGAAGCATCTATGAAGAAAAGAGATTCTTCAGCACTTAACTTACATATGTCTGATCACAGGAATAGGATCATAGAATCATAGAATCAACCAGGTTGGAAGAGACCTCCAAGATAATCACCTATCACCCAGCCCTGTCCAATTAACTAGACTATGGCACTAATTGCCCCATCCAGTCTTTTCTTGAACACTTCCAGGGATGGCAACTCCACCACCTCCCTGGGCAGCCCATTCCAATGGCAAATCACTCTCTCTGTCAAGAACTTCCTCCTAACATCCAGCCTATACCTCCCCCAGCACAACTTGAGACTGTGTCCCCTTGTTCTGTTGCTGGTTGCCTGGCAGAAGAGACCAACCCCCACCCGGCTAACCCTAAACGTGGCCTCAAGAAGAAAACTGGTGTGCCACTGCATTTGTCACCCTTAGATAGCAAGCACAACATCTCCTGTCATTGTAGGTGGGGTGTGCCAAGAAAACACTTAACAGTGGTGCTGTAAGGGTCTCCTCCCTTTTTCTAATCCATACAAAAACTAGATGGCAGGTCTAAGCCAACACGTTGGATCTCCAAAATGTCAATGTGAAGTATTAGGCATGTCTTCAGGACAATTTCTGCCGTCCCCAAATGGCTGGTTTAAGATCAGTGCAGTCAATCCCTACTTGACAGTGGTGTTTGCTTCCCTCTCTGAAGAAACCAAACCAACTTATTCAGAAAAGAGTATCTGCTAGATTTTTGTGTGCTCCAAGTCAGATACAGTTCTGAAGAGTTTTAACTTCAAGCCAGAGGTCTAAGCACATAATGGAGAGAATGAGCATGTGTTGCTCATTTCAATTTTGTCCTGGTTACTAAGGTTAGTATACACTACACTATTTATTCCCTGCCATAGATCATGCTGATTGTTTGAAACAGTGTGTTCTTTGTTCCCTTTCAAAGCAGACATAGTCTCCAGGTCATATGGAGAATGGGAATTAAAAGGCAAAAAATGTTTGCCTACAAGTATGAATGGGAAACAAATTCTCTTTCCATCATCTAGAGCTAGGTTGAGTTCTTTGTGATGAAACTTATAGGGTTAAGAAAACAGGCTATTGGATCCTTCACTGAAGAAAAAAGACTAGAATAAGCTTGCCTGAGATGAATGACCTTGTCTGATGATCTGAGTAGAGCGTAAAGAGACTCTCATTAATATGTCATATGTTTGGTCACAAGATATGGATTATGCATTCCATGCTTTTAGGGGAAGAAGAAATTATCAAGAGCTAGAAGAAAACAAACAAACTAAACAAAAAATTAGAATACAATCAACCAGGTTGGAAGAGACCTCCAAGATCATCCAGTCCAACCTAGCACCCAGCTCTATCCAGTCAACTAGACCATGGCACCAAGTGCCTCATCCAGTCTTTTCCTGAACACCCCCAGGGACGGTGACTCCACCACCTCCCTCAATGTACAAACAAACAAACTAAAACTCCCAAAACAAACAGTAGGATTTAGGAGATCTGAGAAGCTGAAGTCCCACTTTCATCCTACCATGCAGAAAGAGTTGCCAGGGCCAAAGAAAGGAGGTTCAGGGAACACTGGTGAAGGTCTTCTGCAGAGAAGACCCCAATGTCTGAGGAGTAGAATGAGAAATTACTTGTTGGTAATGTCCTTCGCAAGGTGTGACATGTGGTAAAAATGGCCTTGACTGATGTGGGAGTACAGTGTTGTCACCATGGAATATTGCAAAGGTTGAGATAAACTTGCTTTACATAGCATTTTTCTTTTAGAATGCTTTTCAAAGATGACATCACTTTACTGACACTGAAATATTGTGCAGAAAGGCATTTTGTTCAACAAACTTCCAGCGGAACACAGATGTTGTCTTCCCATCAAGTCATACACTAACATCAGGGATCATAGTGGTGACAGAATCCATGTAAGATTGCTGCAGCCATTCAGAGTGTCTCAGAACTGGACATTCTACCCTTGAGGGGAATAGATTTAGACAATGTATTAGAAAGAAATTCTTTACAGCAATGGTGGTGAGACACTGGAACAGGCTGCTCAGGGAGGTTATGGATGGCCCCTCCCTGGAGGCATTCAAGGCCAAATTGGATGATGCCTTGAGCAATCTTGTCTAGTGGAAGGTGTCCCTGCCCGTGGCATGGGGATTGGAGTGAGATGATCTTTAAGGTCCCTTCCAACCCAAACTATTCTATGATTCTGTGATCTGGAGTTTTTAAGGTGCTCAACTCCAATGTTTATGTGTTACATGCTCTCCATTTGCCCAGTAGAGCTGAGTGGGAGCAGGGAGTCAAATATTCACAAGCAATCAGTCACCTAAGGCCTCTGTGAACTGTCCACAGGTATTTTTGTTTCAAAGTTTTTCAGTTACTCTTCCTGTATTTGTTCAGCTGAGTTTTGCATAAGAATTACATAATACATAATGTTTATCTGAGTCTGAAATCAATTAACATTTACGAACTCAAAATTTAAATATGAGTGGTTCTCCTCTGCTGCTAGTAATTCTTTCTACCAACAGAATAGTTTGGCTTATGTAAAATACAGAACACTCAAAATACTTTAATATCATTCCTTTCCTCTTGCCTGTGCCTCAGTGCCAAGAAACATTTAAAATCCCATGCGTTGTGTTTGGCTCTGAGATGACCTTCTTGTGGCCTTTCAGTATCTGTAGGGGGAGCTACAAAAAAAACTGGGGAGGGACTTTTTAGGATATCAGGGACTAGGGAGAATGGAGCAAATCTGGAGATGGGTAGGTTCAGGCTGGACATGAGGAGGAAGATCTTCCACAAGAGAGTGATGAGAGCCTGGAATGGGTTGCCCAGGGAGATGGTTGAGGCCCCATCCCTGGAGGTGTTTAAGGCCAGGCTGGATGAGGTTGTGGCCATCCTGATCTAGGGTAGAGTGTCCCTGCCCATGGCAAGGGGGTTGGATCTAGATGATCCTTGTGGTCCTTTCCAACTCTGACTGATTCTATGTTTCTATGATGCTACTTTCTGAGAACATTCATCTACTAGAACCTCATATCATCAACTCAGAAGCTATAGGAAAACAGACAACTTTTTATTTAAGATCAAAGTTTTTCAAATGGGAGAACAGCCTCTTTCAGAAAAAAGCCTCTTCTTTGCTGAGCAAAAGATCACTTCAGGACATGCTTTCCTTGATCAGGGCAGCTGGGCAGGTCATCAGGCACTGGCTACTTGCTTAGCTCCTGGGGATGGATTTGAGAGTCTAGGCTTTTCCTTCTATTGCTAGTGAAATACATTAGTGGTGATTAACAGCAGCTGGAGGGAGGAGTGAGAACTAACTCTATAGACACCAGTCAGTGAGGAAGGAAGGGAAGGAGGTACTCTGGTGCCAAAGCAGAGATTCACTTGCAGACTGCTGTGAAGACCATGATGAGGCAGACTGTCCCTCTGCAACCCATGGAGGTTAATGGGATGCAGAGAGACAGTCACATTAGAGCAGAAGGATGCCCAAAGGAGGCTGGAGCCCTGTGCTGGAGCAGGTTCTAGGCAGGACCTGTGAAGAGGAGCCTACATTGGATCAGGTGTTCTGTCAGGTTTTGTGCCTGGGAAATCCATGCTGGAGCAGGCTGTTCCTGATGGGCTGAACTCCATGGAATGGACTTAAGCTGGAGCAGTTTGCAAAGAACTACAGTTTATTGGAAGGACTTATATTGGAGAAGTTCATGGAAGACTGTCTCCTATGGGAGGGTACCTGTGCTGGAGCAGAAGAGCATGAGGAGGACACAGCAGCAGAGATAATGAGTGATAAACTGACCACAGCATCCATTCTCCTTCCTTCTGCATTTCTTGGGAGGAGAAGGTAGAGAAATTGAGGGAGATGCTGAGCCCAGGAAAATGGAGAGATGGGGGAGACAGTGCTTTAAGAGGTTTCTTTATTATTTCTCATTATCCTACTCTGGGTTTTGATTTGCAATAAATTAAATTAATTTCCCTGAGTCGAGTCTGTTTTGTCTGTGACAGTAATTGCTGAGTAATTTCCTTGTCCTTACCTAGAGTCAAGAGTCTTTTGTAATATGGTCTTTCTCCTTTGTGCTGCCAAGGAGGTGAGCAATAGTGTATGTTGGTGGGCACCTTGCAGCCAGCCAAAGTAAAATCACACATTGGTTAGGTATAGGTTATCTGTATAGAAGAGATGTATATCAATCAACTCAAAGTCAGCCATAATATAAGCAATTGCTAAGCCAAAGTGAACAGAGATGGTCACAGGAAGACTAGGTTTCCTCTCCTAAAAACCTCTCAGCTCCTCAGACAAATGCAAGATGCTGCAGAAGATGAGTAACTGGAGCATTTGAGATGAGAAGTGGTTTCTGTGAGCCTGCTTTCTGCTGCAGATGGCATTCAATCAAGGACAAACAAGACATTATGGGAGCTGGAGGAAAAATATTTTCATCCTAGAAGTAAAATGTGTTCATGGGTCATTCACTTTGCCCAGAGACATATTTTGCTTCCTATACTAAAAGGCACTTTCTGTTCTTGCCTTCAAACACAGAGTGAAAGTGGTGCAGTCAGGCACCTCTCTTAAAGCCATACACCAATTACATGTATCAGGCTGTGGGATTGGAACCTGCAGCTATAAGAGAACAAATTAAAGACCACAGAATGTTACATTAAAGCCAGCAAAACACGAGCCAATCTGTTTTCATGGGAACATGATTTAATCAAAGACAGGAAATACATGTTGCTCTTTGAGTGGTGTGGTAGCTTATGTTGGACCTGGGAGATTTTTGTAGATGTGGATCTCATAAGCTACTACAACAATGGAGGTTACAAGAGGCACAAGGAGCAGGACTGTCCAGCCTGCGTGGGCAGCACACCTCAACAAGGCATTTGTAAACATTAATCAAACACTGCATGCTTGATTATCACCTTAGTAACATCTCTGAGTTACTGGAGGCCTCTAGAAATTAGACTGGTAAGATATATTGTTATAATCTTCACTTTCTATGAGCAAGGGTTGTATCTCTGAAGCAGTTCCTCTTCTTTTCTTCTGGCAGGCCAGAACGAGCCCAGTGAGCAGAGCAGTAACTATGCCTCCAATCACAGCTGCTCCAACCAACCAAGCCCAGATCTGACGGGCTTGCTCAAGGTAAGGTACTAAAAACTCCTCGAAAGAATTTTGTGCTGGAAGAACAACAACAACAAACAAACACACACACACAAACAAAAACACAGAAAAGAAAAGGTTCTGTGACATGATGCATTGTACTGTCCATTTATAGAGGTTGTATAACAGATACTGCTGGAAATCTGACTGAAAAATAAAACACACTGGTAAAAATTGAGGGCCAAACATTGTTTTAAAAGCATATAGTTATAGCTTATAGTCTATTTCTTAATCTTCATACTAAAGGCAGGAACAGTGCTTTTTATGGTTTTGTCAAAACTGTAAGACTATAACCAAAGAGGCTGGATAGAATATGGCCAAAGGTCCTGCTAGCTCAGCATCCTGATGACAATAACTGAAGCAAAGTCTTAGGAACCATTTAAGAACAAGTCAAACCTATCATGGTCCTTTCACAAAATACTTACCCACCTGCTAACAATTTGCAGTTCAGGGATTTTCTGAACCATATGTGGCATTGTTGTGCATGATAGAATCATAGAATCATAGAATCAACCAGGTTGGAAGAGACCTCCAAATCATCCAGTCCAACCTAGCACCCAGCCCTTGCCAGTCAACTAGACCATGGCACTAAATGCCTCAGCCAGGCTTTTCTTGAACACCTCCAGGGACAGCGACTCCACCACCTCCCTGGGCAGCCCATTCCAATGCCAATCACTCTCTCTGTCAAGAACTTCCCCCTAACATCCAGCCTAGACCTCCCCCAGCACAACTTGAGACTGTGTCCCCTTGTTCTGTTGCTGGTTGCCTGGCAGAAGACACCAACCCCAACCTGGCTACAACCTCCCTTCAGGTAGTTGTAGACAGCAATGAAGTCACCTCTGAGCCTCCTCTTCAGGATAAACAACCCCAGCTCCCTCAGCCTCTCCCCATAGGATTTGTGTTCCAGGCCCCTCACCAGCTTTGTTGCCCTTCTCTGGACATGTTCCAGTATCTCAACATCTTTCTTGAACTGAGGAGCCCAGAACTGGACACAGTACTCAGGTGTGGCCTGACCAGTGCTGAGTACAGGGGCAGAATAACCTCCCTTGTCCTACTGGCCACACTGTTCCTGATACAGGCCAGGATGCCATTGGCTCTCTTGGCCACCTGGGCACACTGCTGCCTCATCCTTAGCCTACTATCTACCAGTACCCCCAGGTCCCTTTCTTCCTGGCTGATCTCCAGTCACACTGTCCCCAGCCTGTAGTGCTGCTTGGGGTTGTTGTGGCCAAAGTGTAGAACTCTGCACTTGGCCTTGTTCAATCTCATCCCATTGGCCTCTGCCTACCCGTCCAGCCTGGCAAGGTCCCTCTGCAGGGCTCTCCTAGCCTCCAACAGATCCACACCCGCTCCTAGCTTGGTGTCATCTGCAAACTTACTGATGATGGGCTCAATCCCCTGGTCCAGATCATCAATAAATATACTGAACAGGACTGGACCCAGCACTGATCCTTGGGGCACACCACTAGTGACAGCTGCCAACTGGATGTGGCACCATTCACCACCACTCTCTGGGCCCAGCCCTCCAGCCAGTTCTTGACCCATATCAGAGTGCATCTGTCCAAGCCACAAGCTGCCAGCTTTGCCAGCAGCTTGTTGTGGCAGACAGTGTCAAAGGCTTTGCTGAAGTCCAGGTTGACTACATCCACATCCTTCCCCACATTCACCAGGTAGGTAACCTGATCATAAAAGGAGATCAGGTTGGTCAGGCAGGACCTGTTGTTGCAGATTTCTTTTCCCCTTCCATCAGCTTCTCTAACTGCAATTTAAATTTTCTTCCCAACTTGATTAAGCAGGGAGATCCTTGTCCTAACTGCATTTGATGGAGACAAACCAAAGAGTCTTGCTTTCGTTAATTTTGAACCTGCCATCTGCTTGCTTCCTTTAAAAGTTCTTGATTATTCTCTGGTCACTCACAATAAATCCTTAAAGAAGTTACTGGAGTCATCTTTCTTTTGTGAACCCAGGACAGCTTCTGACCTAACAAGTGAAAAGGCAGCACCACAAGCTGCCTTGTTGCTTTGTGGTGGCAATGTGTGTGTCTGTGTTTGTTCCTTTGTGGTTTTTTTTTCCTCTCACTATGGCCTAATGAGTTATGAAGACTCCATCATGTAGGGCTCTCACTTCACAGTAGAGGTCAGAAAGTAACCTTTTCACAAAGGTTTGAATTTAAGAAATGGATTTAAGAAATGGGAATCCCTATCCCCTTTGGCCAAGGTCAATTTTAAATCCACATCTCCCAGTTGCTATCTGTAGTTACTATTATTAGCTGTAAATACTAGCTAGCTACTGATGGGAGGGGAACCTACCCCTCTGAGGCCCCTTATTTTTCAATGATGTTCATGCATCTAGACTGATTTATGTGTACTGAACCACATTTGGAGTGGTGTACTCCGAAAAAAGGCTTTAAATGTCTTCCTGTCATCTTGTATTTTCACTGGTGTCCAGAAAATAATTCCATATACCTTCTTGGTTCATAGTGCTTTTGGATGGATGCTGTTATCTGCAATGTGCTCTGTAAAGATGAGTTTGGTTTGCAGTAAAGATTAAGCTTTCCTTTAAGATTAAGCTATCCTGTGCTAGTTTGAGCCTAGCTGGGATATTTTAGTGAGAAGAATTTGATTGTAGGCTGTGAAAAGAAAACAATGGTGATGTCTACTTCACTCATAGGCTTGCTGAGATGTATAAAAACAAGAACACAAAAATAGATAATACAGTTGCTCTCTGGGCTCTGGGGCTGCATGGGCTTCTCCCTCTAACCTAACTTGCTGCCTAACCAATCCGTCTGCTTCCTAACCCCCCTGGCCAATCCTCCAAACTCACCTTGAACATAAGGCAAAGACTGGGGTAAGGTAGAGGGGTGGGAAGAAGGTGGAAAGGTGGTCGAGAGCCCCTCCTGGGGACTCTGTTTTGTGGGAGGGCTGTTGTGTTTCTGTATTACTTTTCAACTTGTGTATTTCTGTCTATAGCTGGATATATTGTAAATACCTACTTGTATATTGTGCTAAGCTGTAAATTAGCTTCATTCTTCCAATTCCCAGCTCTGCTGAGTCTAGTCTGGGTGATTTTCTTAAGTGTGGGGGTGCTGGTAACACCCAAACCATCACCTATCCTTAGCACTTGATGTCTGAATCTCTTTCTGAGACGTAATTCCATTTCAGACTGAGTTTAGACTGAGCATAGTTTGTTTCTACAATTCAGCTTCACATTGGGGAATGTCTGGTTGTTATTTCTCTGATCCCTGTTTTCCACTTAATCCAACTTTTTATTCTCCAGTATTATGCCTTCATGTATTCATGTTCATCTTCCTGTTTCTGACCTCATTGGACATATAAATGCTATACAACACTAAGAATTACCAAAAGAATATTAAAGTTCTTGATGTTTCACTGTGAAGTGCACACACCTCTGGGTATAAGTACATTACCTCTTTCATCGTTCATTTCTCATCTGTCAAATGAGGACAGTGCTACTTGCTGAATCCTTTGTATTGTGAATATAAATTCCTATTTCTGCAGGACTCAGCTGCTGCAGTGATCAGCACCAAAGAAAAGTGTCAGAGGAAACACCTTCAGGAGAACGTTTTAGAAGTCTGTGAAAAATCATACATTAGGCTACACGCTGCTTAACTGAGGAAATGAAAGTCAATGGTAGAAAGGATTGGATGTCTGGTTCTTAATGAATGCTGTGAGGGGTCTGGAGCACAGCCCGATGTCAGCCCGATGTAGAGCAGCTGGTGGAGCTGGGATTGTTTAGCCTGGAGAAGAGGAGGCTCGGAGGGGACCTTGTCACTGTCTACAACTACCTGAAAGGAGGCTTTATCTAGGTGGGTTTGGTCTCTTCTCCCAGGCAACCAGTGACAGAACAAGGGGATACAGTCTCAAGATGTGACACGGGAGGTCTAGGCTGGATGTTAGGAAGAAGTTCTTCACAGAATCATAGAATCATAGAAACAGTCAGGTTAGAAGAGACCTCCAAGATGATCCAGTCCAACCTAGCACCCAGCCCTATCCAATCAACTAGACCATGGCACTAACTGCCTCAGCCAGGCTTTTCTTGAACACCTCTAGGGATGGTGACTCCACCACCTCCCTGGGCAGCCCATTCCAATGGCAAGTCAGTGTCCCTGTGAAGAACTTGTTCCTAACATCCAGCCTATACCTCCCATGGCACAACTTGAGACTATGTCCCCACATTTGGGGAAATTGACATTGGAATGGGCTGCCCAGGGAGGTGGTGGAGTCACCATCCCTGGAAGTGTTTAAAAAGAGACTTGATGTGACACTTGGCACCATGCTTTGGTTGATTAGATGGTGTCGGGTGATAGGTTGGACTTGATGATCTCAAAGGTCTTTCCAACCTGATTAATTCTGTGATTCTGTCATTCTGTCTATGCTGTGTAGTAAATGAGGTGGCAATGTGAGGAAAAATAGTGTGCAGTTAAAATCATGCATACATATGGAGGTGGTGGGTGAATTCTGGATATATAGACAAATTTAACATTGCCATTTCTTACCTTCAAATGCTGGACTTTGTAACTCCAAGGCTTTGCATTTATGTTGCAAACATCTAAGTTAGAAACAATCAACCTGCTTAAAATGGAGCATGTGTATAATAAAAAGAAATTTAATGCATGACAGGAACTCAATATTGGTTTGCTGTTATGCAAAAAGAAAATTACCACAAAGTTCTTTTTCTGTGATATTAAGTTTTTCTAAGAGACATCTTAAATTTGAACCATCTCTCCACCAATGTAAGCTATCTTCTTCCAGTAAAGCACAACACAATTTTAAGAGAAGATGTCAGATTTCACAGCACACCCTTTCAGGAGGGATCCATCTACTTTATTATATCCTGATGATCAGTCAAACTTTCAAGATCAGTTTGTAGTTTCTGTAATTAACTTGAAGCCAAAAGCCATCTCCTGGCATGTACAGCCTGTTTCTTTTTGCCACACATGAAAGGTGTTTGCCATTGCTATCACAAAGTTGCCATGGCAACTGTTGGGCATCAGAAACTGGAGCACCCCAGGATATCCTATAATCTGTTAATCTGTGTCTCTAACACAACAGTAAACCTGTGAGTGGACTGGCTGGCCATTATGCAATCTTGGATTTCAATTGCTTCATTAACATAATTCTTTAATCTCTAATTGTGCAAGGCCCAAGAGTGCAAGTGCAAGTGCCCAAGCATTTCGAGTGCCTACCTGGGAAAACTGTCAATGAAGTGAATAGAGACAACAATACATAGCTACTCTGTGGGACACATTAGTTAATACCAATTTCATTCCTTTACTATCTGTGTTTAGAGTCAGATGATAATCCTCCTTGCAAGCTGCCATAAACATCAATTAAAAGTCAATAGGTTCATGACAGAGCAAGGTCAGGCTGATGCTTGGTAGCTACCCTCCTATTAGTGATTAATACAAACAATATCTCCTTGTCTTGCTCTTTTTGATAGGGAAAACCAGTGCTTAACCTCAGCCAAGGCCTTAGAATCCAGCTCTTGACACAGCCATTTCAAGGAGCATACTAATTCTAGGCAACAGCAACAAATAACTTCTTATTCTTGGTGCATCAGATCATTCGTTTTAAAGGTAATTTAAAAATAAAGGCAGACCATTTTTGTGGGTTGCCAAATATCCTTAGGAGGATAGGAAATTGGAACAATATAATTATAAGGTGCAGCAATGTGTGTCTCCTAAATTTAGGGTAAAAAACATGAACTTTCCATCATGTTTGTGCTAGTTTGAGCCTTGCTGGGATATTTTGGTGAGAAGATATTGATTACAGGCAGTGAAAAGGAAACAATGGTGATGTCTACTTCACTCATAGGCTTACTGAGATGTATAAGAACAAGAAGACAAACATAGATAACAGAGTTGCTCTCTCTCTGACTCTGGCTGTGTGCACTTCTCTCTCTAACTTGCTGCCTAACTAATCCATCTGCTTCCTAACCCCCCTGGTCAATCCTCCAAACTCACCTTGAATGTAAGGCAAAATCTGCAGAAAGGTAAAGGGGTGGGAAGAAGGTGGAAGGGTGGTTGAGAGCCCCTCCTAGGGACTCTGGTTTCTGGGAGTGGTGTTGTGTTTTTGTATTACCTTTCTAACTTGTACATTTCTGTCTATAGCTGTATATATTGTAAATATCTGCTCTTATATTGTGCTAAGCTGTAAATGCGCTCTGGTATCAACCTCATCATTTCCCTCCTGTGTGACTAACAAGGGATAGTAATCAGAGGGCTGCACTACATAGGCAGCCTTCTGGTAACATCCCTGAGCCAGGCCCCAGGGAGGCAGCAGACTTCCCTTTGGGAGGGGTCTGGCCAGCATATGGGGCCCTCTGTTCCCTTCAGAAGGGAATCACCAATAACAATTACCCCCCTCTTTTTTTCTTTTGAGTACTTCTTCTGATGCAAGAGGGCAACTGATTTACTTCAGTCACCCCCCCCAGCTGATGATGCTTCTGCCTCCTCCAAAACCACCTCACCCTCATCCTCTAGTGCCCTATATCTGTTGTGCAAGGGCAATTGAGGAGGTGAGGATGGCTGGAAGGTGAGGATGGCTGGGTTTTCCCTTGCCCCTCCTGGCAGACATCTGCATCCATTCTCCCTTGTTTTTTTCTACTTATCCATTAGTATTTTCCATTTCCTGTGTGTGCATGTTTCACAGATTGTGTCTCCCTGGGTGGCCAAGGAAGGGAAATACCTGTGAGACTTCCTCAGTCAAAACTAGGAAGTTGAGTGGGGAAGTCATGGAGTTCTTCATGTTGTCTTTATGCAGGAGCACTTGTCTTTGCAGTGAGGGAAAGTGCACAGCTCCCACAGACTTCATCAGTCTCCTCATTATTACAGTTTGAAAAGTCTTTTGTAATGTTGTGTTATCACAACAATGAGAGGCAGTCTGGAGAAGACTCAGCTATATTCCACAATATTTAGACTTCAAGAGATGCAGCACAAATGGTGGTAGTTGTTTATAGTAGAGCTACTGTATCTATTGGTGGAAGAACTGTATCCAGTTCTGGAGCCCCCATTACAAGAAAGATGTGGATGTGCTGGAGCGTGTCCAGAGAAGGGCCACGGGGATGATCAGAGGGCTGGAGCAGCTCTGCTGTGAGGACAGACTGAAAGAGTTGGGGCTGTTCAGTCTGGAGAAGGGTAGGCTCCGAGGTCACCTTCTTGTGACCTTCCAGTATCTGAAGGGGGCCTACAAAAAATCTGGGAAAGGACTTTTCAGGCTATCAGGGAGTGACAGGACTAGGGGGAATGGAGTGAAGCTGGAGATGGGTAGGTTCAGAGTGAATGTTAGGAGGAAGTTGTTGAGCATGAGAGTGGTGAGAGCCTGGAATGGGTTGTGCAGGGAGGTGGTTGAGGCCCTGTCCCTGGAGGTGTTTAAGGCCAGGCTGGATGGGGCTCTGGCCAGCCTGCTCTAGGGTAGGGTGTCCCTGGGCATGGCAGGGGGGTTGGAACTAGATGATCCTTGTGGTCCCTTCCAACCCTGACTGATTCCATGATTCTATGATTCTAAATTTAACCTACTCACTTCCAATTCTACATTCACCCCAAAGTGGATAATGATGATCCACCCTCCATCATGTGGGTGTCTCTTGAAACAGTGAGAATCAGACCATTTTTCCATGATGAACAACAGCTTTATAACTGTTTTTTTTGGTGCTGAAGTTGTTTAGAGTTTTCTCCTTCTGTTGCATCTGCATAGTAACACTGCCGTGGAATTCTGCTCCCTGGCAATGATGGCACATCAACAGAGTGGATCAGTGGCAAAAATTAATTACTTTGGAATACTGAGAGGAGATAAAGCAAATACTACTCCTGGTTGCATTTTTATTTGACAACCTCAGCTGATATGTTCACCTCATAACTGCTCCTTCATAATTAGCTTCTAAAGTATTTCTCAACAAAAGAGGGAAATGTGGCTATAGGACACCAAGTATCAGCACACTGTGTGCAACTAGGGAGGTTAATAACTCACCAAAAGATAACTTCCTACCTCTGAATGACTTTCAACATAAAGAAAATCACCACCACCAGCCCAGTTTTTAAAGTCCATGCATCTGTTTCTCCATTGAGCATCATTATATAATTGTTGAAGCAGCTGCTCATGCTCTTCTTTCTGATAAATGTATTTTTGCATTCTGTTTTCTTTGATTCTCTCCTGTTTTAATTAAGCTTAATCTACACCTCCTTATCTCTGCCTGAAAAAAAACCTCAGGACTAAGACGTTCTCTACTCATCTTTTATTTAATTCATATATGTAAACCACTTTCCAAGGTAGCATTTCTTGAGTATTGTCACTTTTAATTGCTTTCTTTTCTCCTAGCATCCACATTTTGTTGTGCATGGCATTGTTTTATCATGGGCTATTAGGTGCAGTGTTGCCCTTTCACGTTATGACTGACAGTGTTTGCATCTGGGTGGGGAGATTCAGCAGATGCCTCCATGGTGATGCCCTATTTGCCAGCTGTCACTTTTTTGGGTTTGTTTTTGTGATTTTGCAACTAAATTGCTGAAAATCCAGCAATGTAAATGAGCTACAATGTGACACTGGACCACAGTTCTCCTCTTGCAATGCTCCGATGAGCAACCTGGCCTTCTCCGTTGTCATCACAATACTCTTATCCATTACTTTGCCCTAATTACTTTGCCCTGCTTTTAAAAAAGACAAACCAAAACAAACAAAAAATCACCTGGCTACACAGAGAGTGGTCATTTAATTGTTCCCACACAGAGAGGGATATTTTCTTGGGAAAAGCCAAGGCTTTGAGAGAGTGGTTTGCCATTGGAATGGGCTGCCCAGGGAGGTGGTGGAGTCGCCATCCCTGGAGGTGTTCAAGAAAAGCCTGGATAAGGCACTTAGTGCCATTGTCTAGTTGACTGGATAGGGCTGGGTGCTAGGTTGGACTGGATGATCTTGGAGGTCTCTTCCAATGTGGCTGATTCTACAATTCTATGATTCTATGTTTATGGATTTATCCACTCCTATTTCTAGGAAAAAAAACCAAACAAAACCAAACCAACCAACCAACCCAAAAAAAAACTTAGTTCAGGTCCTGAAATGTAAGTGGTCAGAATAGCCCATACCATAGAAAATCATTTTGACAGCTATTGCTAGGTGGTGCCATCAGTCTTTCAGATCTTTCTTTTGGTAGGTCATCAGGGCTGCAGTAGTTTCACAGTTCATGGTTCTCATGTCCAGAGAATCTGGATGTCTGCTAGAGCTTCTGCTCAGATCAGCTCCCTAGTAACTGGACATGTGTTTTTCGTTCCTGAGGGATGTATTTCCATGCATGCTGTTGCCACCACTTCTGTTTCAGGGCTGCCATATGTATAAAAAAATAAGCTGCAACTAAAATCACCACATACTGTCACACACTGATTTGCTTTTCAGTGGAAAGCAGGGCTGCAGGTATTAGCTTCTCCTCCAGGGAACAGCAACAACATAATTTAGCATTAAAATGCCATTTCATTACTGGATTCTTTTCAAGTCTTATTTTTTTGCAACCAGACTTATGATGCCCTGTTCAGCCTTTCTCATCTCGACCAAGTTGCTGGTGCTGTAATTCAGACTTGTTTGCCCTTGATACTTTCCTTCAGCCCTTTCATTTAAAAGCAAACAAGATCTGCCTTGTGTGCTTATTCCTCACTTTGTCCATCCTCTTCTACCTTTCCTCTTCCTCCTCATTTGGAGATCTGTACTGTGTCCAGTTCTGGGCCAATCAATTCANCTGGCTGTCAGTTTTGGACTTTCTCCTCTCACTTGTCTATGTGGGATCCTTCAGGGAGGATCAGTAGGCTTTCCTGCTTCAGTTCCTCTGCCAACAAGTTCCTGTATACTCCTGTGTTCCTTGAGCAGGAATCCAGCATTCCTATCTGAAAATAAACACTGGAGTACTGAAAAAGGTCTGTATCTACATGATGAGATTCCAGTCATTTTCCATTTGTAACCAGTTCTTCCCTTAGGAGAATCATACAATCATAGCATCAACAGCCTCCCTTCATATAGTTGCAGAGAAGAAACAGCTTAAGCTCTGTTCTTCCTGGTGTGATTAACAAGAGGTTGAGTGACATCTGAGGATTATCTGGTCTTTCTAAATGAGGTTGGATTTCATTCTTTGTGCTGCTCTTTCAAAACAATTAAGAAATTGTTTTCCTTAGCCTTGTGTTAAGAATATGGGCAGAATTTAGTAAGAATTTCATTTTCTGAGTACTGTGAGCTCCCTCGGGCAAGAGATCAGGAGGCAACAGAAGTGAATTGTTAATTATAAATAGTTTGCTTTTTGCTTCCTTTGGCAGTACCAATTCAGGACTCAGTATTTCTGAAAGTCATGGCATTGGACACTCACTTTTTTCAGTGATGCAGTTGCAGGAATAATGTAGTTTTAGAAAACTAATGGCTTTAATTAACACTATGTATAAGTACCCCAGATCTTGATTAGGAATTAAATCATGGCAACATGAATTAGAAGGAAAAAATAGTATCCCTAAGACCCAAATAATTATTATGATATTATATTTGAAACATTTACTATATTATTTTCTGTCTGAATACTTGGGGCTGACCAGATTTTTTTAATGACATATCAGGAGAAATATTGACTTTCATCTCTGTGTTGTGGTACTGAAACAACCTCAACAATTATACAGGAAAGCTGTAAATTCCTGTCATTTTTTGATGGTTTGGGTGTTACCTGCCCCCTCCTCCCCTTTTAAAATCACCCAGAGTAGGCTCAGCCGAGCTGGAAGATAAGGAATGAAGGTTTATATTTACAGCTTAGCACAATATACAAGCAGATATTTACAAAAAATACAGCAATATACAGAAATATACAAGGTAAAGGTAATAAAGAAGCACAACAGCCCTCCCAGAAATCAGAGTCCCCAGGAGAAGCTCCCAACCACCCTTCCACCTTCTTTCCACCCCTCTACCTTATTGCAGTTTGCCTTCTGTGCAAGGTGAGGTTGGAGGATTGAGAAGGGGGTTAGAAAGCAGAAGGATTAGTTACACAGAAAACAGCCCAGGGAGAAAGCACAGGCTCTGACAGAGACCCACTCATGTTCCTGGAGGTCTTAAAAATAAAGTCTGTCTGAGGCACTTAGTGCCATGGTGTAGTTGATTGGACAGGGCTGGGTGCTAGGTTGGACTGGATGATCTTGGAGGTCTCTTCCAACCTGGTTGATTCTATGATTCTATATTTATGTTCTTTTTTTTATACATCTCAGTAAGCCTATGAGTGAAGCAGCCATCACCACTGTTTCCCTTTCACAGCCTATAACCTAATTTCTCTCACTAAAATATTCCAATTTGTCTCAAACTAGCACACATTACATACAAAATGGCTGTGAATCAAGCTAGATTTTTCATGAGAGCAAACTAACTGCATTATTGGATGGTTTATCAAGTATGCAGGAAGCAGGCATGCCCTGAGAACTCGTATTGTTTTGATAAAGACAAAAAGTAAGCCATGAGAATGTGAGCACCGCTACAAAGTCTCTGGAGATTTTGCTATATAGTTATTTGACTTCTAGCTCTTAGTTGCCTTTTAACTGAAGAACTACATTCAGAGAAATGTCTCTGCCTCAAACAGGAAAAGCTTACCTGTTCTGTGGACAATGCATTGCAAGAATAACTGCATCCCACATCCTGGGTAGCTTCTGGCAGTGGTGAATGTAAGAGATGTATCTGATTATTCCAGTGGCCCAGTTTTATAAAGGAGTGGGCCAAAATATCCGGGTGATATTATATTTATTACAACATTATATATAAAATTATAAGATTCTATTTAAAACAGAATTTAACCCTTCCCTTAAGATCACAGGATCACAGGATGTTAGGGGTTGGAAGGGACTCAAAGAGATCATCAAGTCCAAACCCCCTGCCAGAGCAGGACAACACTATCTAACACAGATCACAGAGGAACACAGCCAGACAGGCCTTGAAAGTCTCCAGAGAAGGAGACTCCACAACCTCTCTGGGCAGCCTGTTCCAGTGCTCTGTGACCCTTTCAGTAAAGAAGTTCCCCCTTGTGTTTAGGCAGAACCTCTTTTGCTGCAACTTACACCCATTAATCCTTGTTCCATCACAGGCAGCAAGTGAGCAGAGCCTGTCCTCCCCCTCCTGGCCAGCCTTCAGATACTATATACATTTATCAAATCCCCTCTAAGTCTTCTTTTCTCCAGACTAAAAATCCCCAGGTCCCTCAGCCTCTCCTCATAAGCCATGCCCTCCAGTCCCTAGTCATCCTTGTAGCCCTCCACTGGACTCTCTCCAGCAGATCCCTGTCCCTCTTAAACTGGGGAGCCCAAAACTGAGCACAGTATTCAAGATGAGGTCTCACCAGGGCAGAGTAGAAGGGGAGAAGAACCTCCCTTGATCTGCTGGACACACTTCTCCTAATACACTCCAGGATCCCATTGGCCTTATTGGCCACAAGGGCATTTGCTGTGCCATGGTTAACTTGTTACCCACCAGGACCCCCAGGTCCCTCTCCACGGGACTGCTTTCCAGCAGATCACCTCCCAGCCTGTACTGGTGGAGTTTTTTATTCCTCCCCAGCTGCAGGACTCTGCACTTGTCCTTGTTGAACCTCATCTGGTTCCTCTCTGCCCAGCTCTCCAGTCTGTCCAGGTCTTTCTGGATGGCTGCACAGCCTTCAGCCAAGCCTTCCAGCTTGATGTCATCAGCAAACTTGCTGAGAAGACACTCTGTGCCCTCATCAACGTCACTGATGAAGATGTTGAACAGGACTGGCCCCAGCACTGATCCCTGGGGGACACCACTAGTCACAGCTCTCCAGCTGGACGTGGCACCATTGATCACCACCCCAAGTGTCTGAGGATAGCTAAGAGGCTGACGTCAAAACTCTGAACAACAATGCAAGTCAAAACCATCACTGAACAGTGCAAGATTAACTTGGTAAAATGAAATGAGCATTGTGATTCAGTTGCATTCTGTATGAATAACCATAAGGCAAGCACAAAGTCAATGGAACACTGTTCTAAGCAATGCACAGACCTTGTGTTGGCCTTTGGTACCAAGGTAAATTTTACTCTGGATATTTAAGAGATAGGACTCCATTCATAAACCACAAAGAGGGCTCTATATCTGCCTTCCATTAAACCACCTCCAGAAATCAGAAAATCCCACTGATTCCCAATTCCGTTACACTTTAATAGCTGAGCTGGACAAATGGTAAACTGAAAATGCAACACTTTTTCTTCCCAGTTATGAACATGACCCAACCATTTAGGTCAGATTCTATTCCTAATAGCCTATGATAGATATCAGTGGTGTCAGCAACTCCTTTTTGGTTGAAATTTTTCTTATAGTATCACCTTGGCTCTACATCAGACAAGAAATATGAAAACAAACGGGTATGATTTGAGGCTATATTCAGGAAAAAATCTGGAATAGAAGAATATTGTAACATCTTCTCAATTTACAGACATATTTCAGGTGGTAGGCAACAAATCTGACATTTACCCAAAAGAGTAAGGTTACCTGGTTCCTGCAGATACTCATAGTCGTATCCCAGCTCTCTTGAGGATTTAAAAAACTCTCCATTTCTGTAGAGGGGGATAAAGGGGACCATGTAATTCTCTCGATTGTGCCCAATGGGTGCATTGGCTGCTGGGTAAACTTCTAGCATGGGTCTGTGTCTTCTTAGCCATTGCTCAAAAATGCTGTAGGAGAAAAAAAAACCACATATCAATTGATGACAAAGGCTGGAAGAAATGTTCTTCTTGGAGAATAAAAAAAAATATTTTTTTTTCTTTTTTTTTTAAACCTGGGGGCATGAAGTGACTTCATAGAATCATTGAATCAACCAGGTCGGAAGAGACCTCCAAGATCATCCAGTCCAACCTAGCACCTAGCACTGTCCAATCAACTAGACCATGGCACTAAGTGCCTCATCCAGGCTCTTCTTGAACACCTCCACGGATGGCAACTCCACCACCTCCCTGGGCAGCCCATTCCAATGCCAATCACTCTCTCTGGGAAAAACTTCCTCCTAACATCCAGCCTATACTTCTCCCAGCACAACTTGAGACTGTGTCCCCTTGTTCTGTTGCCTGGCAGAAGAGACTGACCCCCACCTCGCTACAGCCTCCCTTCAGGTAGTTGTAGCCAGCAATGAAGTCACTCCTGAGCCTCCTCTTCTCCAGGCTAAACAACCCCAGCTCCCTCAGCCTCTCCTCACAGGGCTGTGTTCCAGGCCCCTCACCAGCTTTGTCATCTTTCTCTGGACATGTTCCAGTATCTCAACATCTCTCTTGAACTGAGGAACTCAGAACTGGACTTGTGTTCATGTATCACAGAATCACAGAATGTCAGGGGCTGGAAGAGACCATGAAAGACCATCCAGTCTAATTCCTCTGCCACAGCAGGCAGTCACAGCAAATCACACAGCAAAACATCCAGTCAGGTTTTGAATATCTCCAGAGGGAGACTCCACAGCCCCTCTGGGCAGCCTGTTTCAGTGTTCTGTCACCCTCACAGTGAAGAACTTCCTATTCATGTTTGCATGAAACTTCCTATGCCTCAACTTCCACCCATTGCCCCTTGTTCTGTCATTGGGCATCACCGAGCAGAACCTGGCTTCATCCTCATGGCATTCAACCTTTACATATTTATAAATCTCTCAGTCTCCCCTCCTCCAAGCTAAAGGGCCTCAACTTCCTCAGTCTCTCCTCACAAGAGAGATGTTCCACTCCCTTTATCATCTTTGTGGCTTTGCATTGGACTCTCTCAAGCAGTTCTATGCTTTCTTGAACTGGGGTGCCCAGAACTGGACACAGTACTCCAGATTGCAGCCTCACCAGGGTGGAGTAGAGGGGGAGGAGAACCTCCTTCTACCTACTAACCACAACCATTCTAATACACCCTGGAGCAGCATTGGCCCTCCTGGCCACAGGAGCACACTGCTGGCTCATGGTCAACCTTCCATCCACTAGGACCCCCAGATCCTTTTCCCCTTCCCTGCCTTACAACATGTACATTTAGTGCTTTCCAAATTGTTTGGTCTTAGCTACTTCAGTGCAGAATTCCTATGCAAGCCTGCTTAAACCAAAGACCTGCAGT
Source organism: Tricholaema leucomelas (assembly GCA_013400475.1). Classification (NCBI taxonomy): domain Eukaryota; kingdom Metazoa; phylum Chordata; class Aves; order Piciformes; family Lybiidae; genus Tricholaema lacrymosa; species Tricholaema leucomelas. The sequence continues at coordinate 106,827 of WAAF01010893.1, forward strand.
GCTAGAGAGGCTGAATATGCTTTTTTAATTTTATAAATGCAATTCACTGTGTCTTTGTGAATTGACTGCAGTTTCTGCTCAGTGAATCACCTGGTTCTGAAGGGTAGAGAGAATAAAAAGCATTAAAGAGCTCAGTCCTTCCTTCTCTCCTCAGAAACATCTATGACTATGTTCAGATGGTCTTGCTGCCAGCTGCACAGTCCTGTTCCCTTCTTCTATTTTCTCTCCACTGTTGCAAGGTTTCTCACACTTATGTTAAAGTATGACTACATCACTGTGAGTTTGACATCACCAAAGAGGTGGAAATATCTGAGGAAGAAGAGATAAGTTACACAAGTCCAAAAACTTGCAAAAGCAGGTCAGCTGTCAGGAAAAAGTATTCCACTAGCCATAGATTAGGGTATGACTACTTGCTTTCCATATTCTTACTCCTCTCTCACAGCTGCTGTTGTCCAGTGGTTTTTTTTTTTACTTTTCCTGAGTATGTTATCACAGAGACAGTGCCACTGTCAGTGATGGGCTCAGCTTTAGCCAGCAGTATGTTAGTCTTGGAGCTAGTGGACATTGGCTCCATTCAACATGGGATCAGATTCCAGCATCTCCTCACAAAAGCCCTGTTGTTGCCAAAACCTTGCCACATAAACCAAACACAAGCTGTTACCCACACTTCTAACCTCAGTTGCTTCTTTCCATTTTCTCTATCATTAGCTGTCTTTCATTGCAGGGTTATATGCTCTTGGACTTGGAGGCAGAAAACTTAAAGGCTACAGTATAGGAAGAGCTGCACTGACATCTTCAAATCAACTACTGTATGTGTTTGGAAACCAAAATGAGCGATTCTCCAAAACATTTTCACATCTCCCTTTGTGTCTGGGCTTTGTCTGCTCAGCTCTTTATTTTCTTCCACTCCTCAGAAGCTTTCCCCCGTTCCCTGTTGATTACACAGTGACCTTGGCTTGTCAGCAGGCATCTGGATGTGCCAGACTGGAATAAAGGAGGTGGGAAGATGCTGAAAGGAGAGCAGTTGCAGGTATCTTACATGTGAAGAAAAAAGATACTCACTGAGAATATATTATTAGGAGGAAATTATGAGCATCAGGCTCAGGAAGTAATCACTGCATTCTTTGATCAGTTATGAGGCATGGCAGTGGTCTAAAGAGCCCTATAGACTGTACTTTAAGTGAGATCTTTTCTCAGCAATTGCTGCTCTTTGACACTGAACACTGGCTGGAGGACACAGGCGGTTCCTCTTCCTCTCGTAGTCAATAACCAGCTGTTCAGGGCCTCAAATTATCTCAGAAAGTACTCTGTAATATCAGGATCTCTGCAGAGCACCCAGGGATTCTGCTGTTAGAACTTTACTTCCTTTCTTTAGGCAGAAATGTTGAGAAATGTGTTCTTTACACCAAAATAAAGCCCTCTTGCATTCATCAAAAGAGAGATAGGGCTAAAGCCTTGGTTTTTTTTTTTCAGGATCAAAAGATTTATTAGATGAAAACATCATGTGCTCATACACCTTGTCAACCCTTAACAATGCAGCTATTAATCTTGATTAAATTCTTCATTTGTGGCTCTCATCTTCAGTTAATTTCATCAGCCTTGTCTGGGAAAAAAAATACTTGTCAGAATATTAAGGTTCAGCTGAAGCTTTCAGATGGATAACCTCAAAACGACCATATCAAGGCTTCAGCTACAGTTATGCAAGAAAGTTTGAACAGAACCTCTGTAATCAGATTGCATCTTTGGGGAATGGCATAGAGAAATTGAGTAATCATTATAAAGGGCATAGAATATAAAAGAAAGCAGGGCATTAATTTAGCTTTAGAGGAGATAGGGGAGTGTCAGACTCCAGTCCTTTCCCTGACTGGCTATTACTCCTGCTTTGGGAAAGGCATCCTGGCTATCAGTGCCTCGTTTTCCTAGCAGTAGAAGGAAGCTGAGACAGCTCTTCTTTTCAGCACAAAGCTGTTAGAGGTACAGAAATACTCTGGTTATGGGGACATGGCCATATTTTAAGAAGGCAGCAGGCACAGAGATTGAATTGGATTGTCAAATCTAAGAATGATCCATGTCCTAATTTTTGAATGCTCAATCTGAGGTACTTCTTGGGGCTTGATTTAAAAAGAAAAAAGTGCTGAGCTGTCACATTCTGAAAATCTAGAGGGCTGACAAGCACAAGGTGCAGAGCTAGAAGTCGTCATTCATCTGAAATAGCTTTGTGTTACATGCCCTGAAATCCAGCATCCTCTCTGGATGTCTTAAATACCGCCACTTCATAAGCAGTTTCAAGAAGATTCCTTAGGCCAGTAATCTTTAAAGCAGAATGCAAATGCAAAGCATTTCCATGGAAATGGACATATGTACTTTTGGATTCTTTCAGTTACAGCATAGCTCTCACATTGGATATTGAGCATTTCTTAGCGGTAGCAGAAGCGTTGAGTTGTCTGCCCTTGCAGCCAATCTGTAGATTTAGACACAAATTTATGCTTCTCATTACTGGTGTGAGTTGTGCTGATGCACAAGGTTTGCTGCACAATCCATTGTTTATGTGCAGCTCCCTTCTTTAGCCACCATAAAAGCTAAAAAGTCTTTGCTAAAATCTATTTCAACTAACATATATGTATGCCACTGTAGGAATCTCAGAAATGCCTGTTGCGGTTTTAAGAGTCACACTTTCCATTACTCCCTTTAAACTAGCTGGTTCTGCACAAATATTTTGGCTTTGGGGGGTTTGTGCTTCTTTTTCTTTTTCTTATTTTTTTCCCTTTTTCTTTTATTTTTTTCTCCTTTTCCTTTTTTTT
>WAAF01010893.1:109988-130869 GCA_013400475.1 Tricholaema leucomelas
TTACTCTTCCTTTTTCTTTTTTTCTTTTTCTTTTTCCTTTTCTTTTTCCTTTTCTTTTTTTTCTTTTTCTTTTCCTTTTTCTTCTTCTCTTTTTCTTTTTCCTTTTCTTTTTTCCTTTTCTTTTTTCTTCGTTTCTTTTTCTTTTCCTTTTCCTCTTTCTCTCTCTCTCTCTCCCCCTTTCTTTTTCTCTGTCTCTTTTTTTTTGAACACTGAAAGATTAGGGTCATATTCTGCTTGTTAATAGAGCAGCTGGATACAGTTGCATTTATTCAGTGAGATGGGCTCATAAAATGAATTTTATTCACAAATTATTTAATTTATTTAATTAATTAGCACAATAATTCGTGGTGCTCAGTGTTTTCATGAGGATCCTCATGTTTTTCTTATTTTTTGCTTGAGAAAATCTATGTAACAGTAATATAACAGTAGTGGTTTTTTTACACCCTCTTCTGTTTGTATGTCTCATTTTAAAAGGGGAACGCCACCATTTCCCTGCCTTATTCATATATGAAAGAAGGAATTTCACCCTTACATTTCAAGAAAAGTTTCCCAGTTATGTGGAAAAGGAAGACTCATAATTGCATCCAGAGGGGAAGAAATTCCATGGAGAGGGTACAACTTCAGCTATGTCTCTTTTGTGAAGTATACATAGTTCTTGTTGGGTACCATAAACCATTTCATATCAGAGAGTTTTATAACTGCCCAGCTGAAGCTCTTAACTTCCTTCATATATTTCAAAGGAAAACTGAAATCCTGAAGTAGCCTGTGGCCTTTGCTGTCAGCCCAGTAGTGTTACTGGCACACTGCTCCTATCCTTGGGGACTTGTATCAAGTGAAAAAAACTTGGGCTAAAAAAATACGTCTGTAGCTATACCTATATCTAGCTATATCTATCTATATCTATCTCTCTATCCTTGTGTTTCAGAGTACTGTGATCACTGAAGGATACTTTGTAGGGTATTTTTTCTCTCAGATAAGTTGTTTTCTCCATCTCTGGTTACGATTAAGTCAATTAGCATAATACATGCTCTCCTTCACGCAGTGCAATCTTTTCTTATAGGCAAAGAGAGCACATCTGAACAGTTATGATGGATCATCTGACAATTCCTTCATATTTGATGGTCTACAGAGACATTACTTTATCAGATAATGGGCATGTGGTTTCTGTGACAGAGAAATCAGTGCCTTTGGATCAGATTTTGATCCTATTGCTCTTTATAGTTTTTCCTTTTCTTCCCTTAAAAGAAGCTGTGTTGTTATTTCCTTTTAATACCTTGAAAGAAATACTTATTTAAGATACTTTGCTCAGCAGCTGCAAACGTGAAAGAGCTTAGGGCTGCAGAATTAAAGCTAAATGCAGACAGACAAAAATGCTTGTGCAATAAGCTGGTCTCTTTATGGATTGACAAAGATCCTGGTAGAAAAGCCAGGTTTGTGGTAGACTAGCAGACCTGAGATCCCTAGAATTGTTAGTTATCTTGGCAAACAACTGTTACTATGTTCTCTTGTGCTAGTTTGAGCCTAGCTAGCATGTTTTGGTGAGAAGAACTAGATGATAGGCTGTAAAATGAAAACAATGGTGAGGTCTACTTCGCTCACAGTCTTGCTGAGATGTATACAAAAGAAGAAAGGCAAAACAAAGATTAGGTCACTTGCTTCTTCTCTTTGCTGGGGAGCTTTGCCTGCTGGGGAGAAGCTGAGGCTGCTGGCTGGACTCCATCTTGCTTTCTAACCTCACCCTCCTTTTGCTTGGCTGCTTCACCTTGCTTTTTAACCCTTTTGGCCGAACCTCCATTCTTCCTTGGGACTGGGGTAAGGTTGGGAGGGGTAGGGGGAAGGTGAGGGGTGGTTGAGAGCCCCTCCTGGGGACTCAGGTTTCTGGGAGGGGAGTTGTGTCTGTATTACCTTTTTACCTTGTATATTTCTGTCTATAACTGTATATACTGTAAATATCTGCTTGTAAATTGTGCCAGCTGTAAATATAAGCTTCATTCAAATTTCCAGAGCTGGCTGAGTCTAGTCTGGGTGATTTCTAAAAGTGTGGGGGGCGGGGGACACCCAAACCATCACATCTCTTCATATGCATCCCTGCATCCTTAGAGCCTAGTAAATCAAGACTATAAATTGAATGGCATCTGAGGGGCTTATTCCATGTTGCTTCCCTTACTTGCACAATGAGATTCAAGATAACAAAAAGACAGGTAAGGGCTCTGTGAAATTCAATCTCCATATTTCATCCACACAAAAAAAAGCTATTCTGGGCAGAAGTTCAGTGAGAGAGAAATTGGTCCAACTCCCACGGCAGTCTGCTTGGTTGCTGTATTCTTCAGCATACAGACAAAGAGGGCAAGCTGATAATTCATGATTTATTTAGGTAGGAGTGATAATTTCCATAGATTAAGACATTTTTAGCATGGCAATCCCCTCTAGACTGGTGTCATCTGGGAGATGTTGGCAGTGCTGAGGTGGGCAGATGGGATGTGAGTGTGGTAGGGAAGGCAAGACAGGATAAAGAAGAGCTAATCAAAAGTCATTGGGAATTTAATTCAGGGAATGGAAATGGTGAGAACCTAATCTAAGATCTAGCAGATGTAAACCATAAATCCTCCAGGGTGACAGCTCTTACCTAGATGGGTCATGGGCAATCAGGACTGCAAGAGAAATTTAAAATATGGAAATGAACTAAATGAAATGCAGATTAGTCTCGTGATAACACTAATGCCCTTTGGATTTCACCAATGGCAAGCAAAAAGATGAGGAAGTGGCACCTTTTGTTTAAAAGGCCTTGGATAGATTAAAAGATAATTCTACCAAGATTAGAGCAAGCACTGTTTCTGACTCCAAGGCTTCTTCCTTTCCTTGAAGAAATAAAAGTGCTTCAAGTGTATGTCCCAGGTAAGAGATTAAGAAACCAACAAGAATGGGGCAATAATTTGAATTCTGAAAGATGGCCTCACTCACATTTAAAGCTCAAACAGGCTCAGTCTTTCTAAATTGCATTTCCAAGGTGGAAATTGTTTTGCCGTGAGTATATTATTAAATAGTGAAGGTGTTGGAATTACAGGATTATGATGATCAATAGTCTATGCGAAGATTATTTTTGTGGTGAGAAATAGGTTTTTAATACTGTAGAACGGATTTCAGAGGGCTGGAGCAGCTCTGCTATGAGGATGGACTGAAAGAGTTGGGGCTGTTCAGTCTGGAGAAGAGGAGGCTCCCAGGTGACCTTCTTGTGGCCTTCCAGTATCTGAAGGGGGCCTACAAAAAAGCTGGGGAGGAACTTTTTAGGCTACCAGGGAGTGACAGGACTAGGGGTAATGAAGAGAAGCTGGAGATGGGAGGGTTCAGAGTGGACGTGAGGAGGAAGTTATTGAGCATGAGAGTGGTGAGAGGCTGGAATGGGTTGTCCAGGGAGATGGTTGAGGCCCCATCCCTGGAGGTGTTCAAGGCCAGGCTGGATGAGGCTGTGGCCAGCCTGCTCTAGGGTAGGGTGTCCCTGCCCATGGCAGGGGGGTTGGAACTGGATGATCCTTGTGGTCCCTTCCAACCCTGACTGATTCTATGATTCTATGAGTGTATGATTCTATGACTTAGAAAAAATAGGCTAAAGTAAGGCTCAGTGTATCTAAACTTTGGGAAAACTGATCTAGGGATATGATAAATTCACTAAAAGTCTCTAATTCAGCCAGAAGCTGTGTGCCTGATGCAGAAATAGCTGAGGGAGGTTATTTGGTCTGAAGAATTCTGAAAAAGTCAGAAAGGCAAATAATATTCTTCCTGCATATTAGAGAAACTTCAGAGAGTGTTAAAGGCTCCATTTTAATCTAGATAAAATAGGCATAAAATGAAAAAAAGACTTGCTGAATTCATACTAAACATGCTGTGGTGGAATGAGACCTCAGCTTTGGGGCTGCTTTGGGTCTACCAGAGTATGATACCTCTTGGAGTCAGGTTATATCATTGCAGTGGAGTCTCTCTATATATCTCTATCTCTATCTAACTGTGTATAGATATATATGTATCTATAGATATGTTGCCCATGTCCAGAGAAGGGCAACAAGGCTGGTGAGGGGCCTGGAACACAGCCCTATGAGGAGAGGCTGAGGGAGCTGGGGTTGTTTAGCCTGGAGAAGAGGAGGCTCAGGGGTGACCTCATTGCTGTCTACAACTACCTGAAGGGAGGCTGTAGCCAGGTAGGGGTTGGTCTCTTCTCCCAGGCAACCAGCAACAGGAAAATGGAACACAAGTTGTGCTAGGGGAGGACTAGGCTGGGTGTTAGGAGGAAGTTCTTGCCAGAGAGAGTGATTTGGCATGGGAATCGGCTACCCAGGGAGGTGATGGAGTCACTGTCCCTGGGGGTGTTCAGGAAAAGCCTGGATGAGGCACTTAGTGCCATGGTCTAGTTAACTGGATAGGGCTGGGTGCTAGGTTGAACTGGATGATCTTGGAGGTCTCTTCCAACCTGGTTGATTCTACTCTATTCTATAATCTATAGATATGGATTAATGAGCTTAATATTCCTTCCAACCCACACACTGATAGGTCTAAAGAGCTGGTATGTGGTGAAAAGTAATAAAGACTCCCACCTGGTATATTGATGCTTTGGTAGTTTAAATTTTCATTGAGGGCAAATAGACTTTGTTTTTGCAAAGAGTTTTAGTGTGGTAAGGTGCTTTTACAGAGAAAATTAAAGCCATCTATAAAAGACATGGATATATCACTTCCATTTAATTTTGTATAAATAGACCCAAATATTTAACTTGTTCTGCTCTGTGCAGACCAGATTAAACACAGGGAAATGAAAAGAGCCTTAGTGAAAAACTAATTTGGAAAAAAAACCTCCTTAGTTTAAAGGGAGGTTGGGGGGGGGGAGATTGATTTGAGGATGATTAAAAAAAAGGCCACCAATATATTTTACTGAATTCATATTATTCTATGAATAATATATGCCAGGGGATTATAGCTAATGAAAGGATGAGTCAAAAAATAAATGGGTTTGTGTTGCCAGTGGGAAATAGCAAGCAGAGTATGAGAGCACTGTTGTATATAGGCTGGATAGCTTCATTCTGCTCCAGATAGAGCTGTATGATCTGAAAAAAACCCCATGCTGGTCACAGGAAGGAAATTTTAACATCCAGAAAAAGTGAAGTAAAACAACAAGAGTAGCTGTTTTCTTTATTGTTTTGAAAAGCATCTCTCCTAAAGCCATTTCTCAACATGTCCCTACAGTCATGAGCAGAGCAACACTTGAATGATTGCAGTGGAGGAGATGAAATTAGACCTTAAATGTCTGTAATTAAAGATTTCCCTATATTGAACCACTGCCGAGACACTGACACAGTGTAAACTTAATTGGCCCTTCAGGAAGATTTTCTAGGAGAAGTTTAATATGATGTGTTTTACTTTGCAATTAAGGACAGCTGGAGAGAGAAAAAGGGGGAAGGAAAAGGTTTAGTATCTCTATGCATATTCTTCTGACACTCAGTTAGGAACATGTGTGACACTGTAGGTGTCCTTCCTAAAAAGACTATCATCTCCTTATGCTGGAGTTTCACGGTCACTCTGGGTCCACAAAACTACAGAGGACACCACCCTGCTTTTCTCCTGCCTTGTCTTCACCTTCCTTGTATACCTTTGTACAGCCATGCCATAACCAGGAATAAGGAGCAGACCTGGTTTAAAAACAAACATCTCATTTATTTTGTTCAGAGACAGCTGAGATGAGATAAAGTCAAGGATCTGACTCATGCTTGCACAATGGTCAGGACCTGCCCAAGAGAGGAACAGAGGTGAGCAGCTCCAGGTATCACAAATAGATGAGCAGGACTTTTGCTTCTTTAATCCGTTTGCTGTGTATAAACTGACTTAAAGCAACAGTGAAATGGTGCCCCTTTCTCAGTAGCTTGGTAAGTCTGTGCCTCAGCTAACACTGCACACAGTATTAATGGTTCAGGTACTAGATGGAAACTTCGTAAGCCACTAATAACTTTATCACATTTAAATCTGAAGCCATTTCATGGCTCGTGTCAGATTTGATACAGAGACTTTCATTCTTCATCTGCAGTTGTAAGACTGAGACTGGATCAGGCTGACTATGGCAGAAGGAAGGTTGAACATTGTTGCTTAGAGCTCATTTGTACAATTTATTGCAGTATTATGAAATCTGACATTTTGTAGAAGGAGTCTGGCAAGCAATGTGCATTTGCATTTGAAAAGAAAGGGAAAAAGAAACAACCTGAGAAAAGTTTAAATGGCCATCCACAGACTGTGATTACACAATAGTCATCACTTTAGAAGTTGGCATTAGTTGGCTGGTATTACAAAGTCACTTCAGCGAATTCCTCTCCTCAGTTTTTAGGAGAAACACTGGTAGTGTGGTCCTGGAAGAGCTGCTGATGCTGAGGTTGTAAAGTCAAGGCACTGTGCTGTTTGCCAAGCCAGGTGGTTGTACTACAGTAACCTTTTTCTTGTTTTGTTTCCTTTTTAAGTTGGCTAAAGACAGGACAGGGAGTCTCAGGCAGGTTGTAAACAAATTACGCCAGCCATAATGCAAATGTCAGATTAAAAACTAAGCTGCTGCCCTCAATTATTGTGAGAAAGACATCCAAGGCCTCTGAAGCTATGTCTCTCCCACTGCTGAATCACTGCTGAGGACTGCCATAGGTTACAGTGCTCACCCTGTGTCTAGTCCAAGCTGCTGGGGAACATCCAGGCTTTCACCATCACTTCCGAGCTGCAGTATGCCGTGAGTGCCCTTGGGCACAGTTCCTCTTCCACAAACACTTGCAGTACAACTGTCAAGTCCACGGACCAGCTGCTGGAGAGACCCATTTGTGCACGTGAGGCAATGGAGAGATGAGGAAATCCAAGAGCAGTTAATGGGCAGGTGGTTAAGAAGAGTTCCTGCAGAATCTAGACTGTGTATATATATCTATATATGTATGCATATTTTCCCCTAACAGCCTTTCATCCTGATCAAAGAGGACAAGAGGATGAGGTTGCTGGTGTTACTGGAGTGTGTGTGAGAGCTCTATTTCTTGTGTTGATGTGTGTAGCTGGCCAGACACCTATGCACATGAATATATATACCTATTCTGTGTATGTGTGCCTACTGGAAATACATTCCTCACCTCTACTGGCTGGACCCAAGAACGTGGAGCTGTGGTAGCCACATCACCTCTGGGTCTGTAATCTTGTCAACTCCTGACACTTTAAACATAGACTTGCACAAAAGAGATGAAAAAGGATGGGTTAGCCCACCCCTTTTGTGTTGTTCCCTCACACAAACCTGTGCTTCTTACTTTTCTTTTCCTGGGGCGCATATTCCCATGTAGATCAATTATGTCTTTGAAATATGAATGCTAATTTTCAGGAAAGGTCTGGCCTACTTTATTGTTTCCCTTATTCCACCTTCTGAATCAAAAGGTTGGAATGTTTTGTGGACCATAGTGAAATGGACCACAGTGGAATAAGCCACCTGCAATGGTGAGACAATGTACAGATGGCATTAAACCTCATAATTATCCATTCAGATTGATACTGGCTGTGGGCTGCCTCATAAAGGACCATTCACTGGACGAGGCATAATAACATGCTCCTTGCTGACACCTTCCAATTCATTATATGGTATCTTCAGAGCTGGGGACTCATGTGGCACTGCTCTGCTTCATCACCCCACTACAAGTACTTATAGAATCATAGAATGGTTTAGGTTGGAAGGGACCTCAAGGATCATCCAGCTCCAACCCCCTGCCATAGGCAGGGACACCTCCCACTAGAGCAGGTTGCTCAAGGCCTCATCCAGCCTGGCTTTAAACACCTCCAGGGAGGAAGCATCCACAACCTCCCTGGGCAACCTGTTCCAGTGCCTTACCACCCTCACTGTAAAGAACTTCCTCCTAACATCCAGTCTGAATCTCAGCTCTGCCAGTTTAAACCCATTCCCTCTCGTCCTGACATTACCAGACCTTGTAAATAGTCCCTCCTCAGCCTTCCTGTAGGCTCCCTTCAGATACTGGAAAGCCACTATAAGGTCTCCTCGAAGCCTTCTCTTCTCCAGGCTGGGGCTGGAGAAGAGAACTCTCTCAGCCTGTCCTCATAGCAGAGGTGCTCCAGCCCTCTGAGCATCTTCGTACTTCTCTCCATCTCCTTTGTTCTCACTTATGGCACTGCACAAACCGAGTGCTTGAAAAACATCAGATAAAGGAAGCGAGAGGAGTGAGACAGTAAAGGTACAGGCCCACACAGCCAATCCCATTTAAAAGACAACTAATAAAACTTTCTTTGCCCATGCTCCACTTTGTCAGAAGATTCAGGTTTGCTACAGCTCCTGGGGTTATGAGATATTTTTCATATTCCCTCTACCAATGTGGTTTAGAGCAGATTTTACACCCATCTATAAAATGTCCTCACACATCTAAAGGATTCAAGAGAAGGGGCTTCAGCTGTTCCTCTTTATGTCAAACAGTGTGCATATCCAGTAATTTGGAGAAGACACCGTTGGATCTTTCACTGCAACTTAGCAATTTGGGTGCAGAGGGCTACATAACGTCCAGTCATTGCTCCAATAATCATGTAGTGCTCCGAGAGTTTCTCTTCTAGAATCGAAAAGGTGGCAGGTCCTCGAGCACCAGTTGTAAGAAAAATCTGCTCAAACACAGGAGTCCTGTAGAACTTTCAGATAAAAGAACCCTGAGCAGAGACCTCTGCTGGTGATGTTTGATGAGATACTGCTTGTTTCTGAGAATAGAGATGCTGAAGTCCTGCATTTCTTGTCCTCATAGAATCGTAGAATCAACCATGTTGGAAGAGACCTCCAAGATCATCCAGTCCAACCTAGCGCACAGTCCTATCCAGTCAACTAGACCATGGCACTAAGTGCCTCAGCCAGGCTTTTCTTGAACACCCCCAGGGACGGTGACTCCACCACCTCCCTGGGTAGCCCATTCCAATGCCAATCACTCTCTCTGGGAAGAACTTCCTCTAACATCCAGCCTATATTTCCCCCAGCACAACTTGAGACTGTGTCCCCTTGTCCTGTTGCTGGTTGCCTGGCAGAAGAGACCAACCCCCACATGGCTACAGCCTCCCTTCAGGTAGTTGTAGACAGCAATGAGGTCACCCCTGAGCCTCCTCTTCTCCAGGCTGAACAACCCCAGCTCCCTCAGCCTCTCCTCATAGGGTTTGTGTTCCAGGCCCTTCACCAGCTTCATTGCCCTTCTCTGGTCACGTTCCAGCACCTTAACATCTCTCCTGAATTAAGAGTCCCAGAACTGGACACGGGACTCATGGTGTGGCCTGACCAGTGGTGAGTACAGGGGAAGAATAACCTCCCTCGTCCTACTGGCCACATGGTTTGCAACTAACAGAAAAACATCACTTGAAGTAAGAGACAGTACAAATACCAGCTGTTCAAAAGTTTAATAGCTAGTTTCCCCTAAAGAGAAAGATAACAAGCAGATTAAAATGGACTGCTGAGGAGGTAGCTGGACTGACTCTATGTTACCCACTCCTGTGCTCTGTAATTCAATTCTTTTGAGATGGAGAGATTGTCATTATTGAGGTTCACAAGGGCATGTAATACATAAATCACATCTATGGCAGCAAAGTGATAATTTCTTTTGATGAATAGAAAGCAGCCACATGTGGGTGAGAAAAGTGCCATGTTTTCCTGTGATTTTTTACAATCTGAACAATTCCATCAGCTATTATTACAGAAGTGCTGCAGGAAGCAAATTCAATGCTACCCTAGCTGTCTGCATCAGAGCTTGTCTTGATTGCTGTGTCACAGAGAGAGCTTTCTATTCCTCCAGTGTTAAGAGAATAGGTGAAGACTAACCACGTGGCTTTTGCCAAGATTCAGTGCAAAGTAATCTTTCCTTTTAAAAACCACTAATCACTTGCATAATATGTAGTGTACAAAGAGATCCATGCTGTAACTGCGTTGGCTGAAATAAAATGTTGCAGTGACTGATATGAAATATGTGCTTTAAAGGTGAATATTTGAACTGAAGCTCCTATATTATTGATTTTGAAGAGCAGAACGGGTCATTACAAACACCTATCCTGAATAATGCCATGGCAGGTGAGATTGCCAACTACTGTATTTCATGTATAAAACAGAGGATGCCTATTTAACCTTCCTCTTGCTGTTCCCCTAAAGTAAGGTGGATTAGTAGCACTGCAGATTTCATACATGCTTGACTGATAAAAGAACATTTATCTCCAGAGCCCACTCCTTTTTCTTATTTCTGTCCACCTCTCATTTTTATGGTCAATCTCTGGTTTTCTAGAAGACTTATTTCAAAGTGTGGGTTACTTTAGACGCAGCCTCAGGTGTACTATATAGATTCAATCTGTGTCTGTCAAATAGGCAAAGCAAAGAGGTCTTCTGAAGGAGGGCTGCTAAAACCTATGCTCCTTTTCTTTTGTTTACAACTGCTATGCAAGGTGAACCATGGTGTGACCCTCTGAGGCCATTACTGCATCCCTTTGAGTGCTTCCAATTTCAGTAGCAGGGATCACAGAAAAGGACTTGGGGGTACTGGTGGATGAGAAGGCATGTGCCAACAGTAAGCACTTGCAGCCCAGAAGTCCAATAGCAGCCTGGGCTGCATCAAAACCAGCATGGTCAGCAGGCAGAGAAAGGTGACTCTGGCCCTTTACTCTCCTTTGGTGAGACATCACCTGCACTATTGTGCCCATCTCTTGGACCCCTAACACAAGAAAGACGTAGAGCAGGTCCAGAGGAGGGTCACAAAGGTGATCAGAGGGCTGGAGCACCTCTCCTACAAAGACAAGATGAATGAACTGGGGAAGAGAAGGCTCTGGAAAGACCTTATAATTACATTTCAATATCTGAAGAGGACTTCCAGAATGGCTGGGGAAGGACCATTCAGAAGGACATGTAGTGATAGCACAAAAGGCAATAGTTTCAAAGTGGAGCAGGTTAGATTTAGGTTAGACATTAGGAGGAAGTTCTTTACAATGAAATTGGTACAGTACTGGAACAGGTTGCCCAGAGATGTGGTTGAGGCCCTATCCCTGGAGACATTCAATATCGAAACTTGATGGGGCTGTGAGCAACCTAATTGGAGATGTCCCTGCTCACTGCAGAGGCATTTGACAAGGTGACCTTTGAGAAACCCTTCTACCCATATGCATTCTGTGACTTACTGAAACCCATGTTAGAGTCCAGCTCCAATATCTTGCTGTACAATTTGTCTTTCAGCCCCAGACACAAGGATATCAAAAGAGAGATACTGGGGAGCTGTGTTTCTCAGCAACACCCCAACCTTCCCACTTATACTCTGTTTTTCGTGGATATATTTCTATGGTGTTTTGCAGTAGATATGAACTCACTACCCACATACTGAGCCCACTTTGAGTGAGTCAGCTCCATCAAACAAGCTGAATAGCTTTGGTTAACATGCTACTAATCCTGAGAGGTTAAGAGGGAAAGGTTAGCACCTCCCATTCAGCACCAGGTGAGAGTTTCTGATAGGAGAGGGAATGTATTTTCTCCTGCACATTTGTAGACAACTCCAAGGGGAACAAAATAAAAGAGGACAAATCCTTCCTTGCTTTCATTTCCAAAATTTGTCATGCTCAAATTTTCTAAACCTTCATTACTGATCTGTTCTCTGCCTCATACTTGTTGTAGAAGTTTGTCTGTGTCGATACAGCTTGTGACCAAACCCATTCTTGGCCCACTCTCATATGAAACCCTCTGCTGGAGAGCATTTTTCTTCTTCTGATTTCCCTTTTAGAATAGAATAGAATAGAATAGAATAGAACCAACCAGGTTGGAAGAGACCTCCAAGATCATCCAGTCCAACCTAGCACCCAGCCCTACCCAGTCAGAGCAGGTTTGTGTGGCATGAAGGCTTCTAGCACAGCAGCTGCTGGTAGCAAGGTGCTTGTGTTAAGCATCGGAGAAGGGCAAGAGATGAGTTTCATCACTGCTGTGCTGCAGAGCCTGCTGGTGGGATGTGGCTGTGCATGCTGATTAGAGCTCTCTCTCTTCCCAGCAGAAGCTATGTAATCCATAGGAGACAGGGAAAAATGTAATTAATTTCTCCAAGAGCTTTGGAGATGGGGAGTAAACTTTCCCAGGCTCAGTCTAATCACATGCACAAGTGATGGGTCCTGCACTTTAAGCATTACACATATTGTGGGCATTTGTGTTATAGTAATTTCTGAACTTGAGTTTAAACAGATCCTCTGTGTTAGGTATTGTGCAGACATAAGTAGTATTTTGAGTAGACTCATCTGATCAGAAGATAAAAGGGTGTCTCAGGACAAATGTTTGCTAGTCTGTAACTCTTTGATTATAGCCTTACTGACTGATAGCAGGATGCAGAAGGGGACATCTGCATAGTAGCACAAGAAGAATCACAGAACGTTAAAAGAAAGGGACCTCCAGAGATCATCGAGTCCAACTCCTCTGCCAAAGCAGAATCATCTAGGGTAGTTCACACAGGAATGCTTTCAGGTGGGTTTTGAAAGTCTCCAGACAGGGAGACTTCACAACCTCTCTGGGCAGCCTGCTCCAGTGCTCTGTCATCCTTACTGTGAAGAAGTTTCTCCTCATGTTGAGCAGAAATTTTCTCTGTTCGAGTTTGTACTCATTGTTCCTTGTCTTATTACTGTACTCCACCAAAAAGAGATTTGCCCCCTTCACTTGACATCCGCCCCTCACATATTTATAGACATTGATCAGATCCTCTCTCAGTCCTCTCTTCTCTAGACTAAACAGCCCCGGATTTCTCAGTCCCTCTTTATAGGGGAGATGCTCAAGTCCTCAAATCACCATTCTGGCTCTCTATTGGACTCTCTCCAGTAGATCTCTGTTTCTTTTAAATTGAGGTGCCCAAAACTGGACACAGTATTCCAGGTGTGGTCTCAATAGGGCAGAGTGGAGGGGGAGAAGAATCTCCCTAGACTTGCTGGCCACACCTTTCCTGATGCACTCCAGGATACCACTGGCTTTCTTGGCCATAAGGGCACATTGCTGCCCCATGGAGAACTTTCTGCCCAACAGGACTCCAAGCTCTCCATAGAGCTGCTTAGCCAATACAGTTTAGCCAATGTCAAAGATGTATTTACTTAGAGGGAGATTCCAGCAGTTCTGTCAGCTGTGGCTCTGATATTAACAGGTTAACATGTTGAGAAGTAGGTGAAGTGCAAACATGTCATTGGCTCCAGTGCTGACACTCTCACTCACCCATGTGCCAGAGAACAGCGGAGCTCCTCACACAGCACTACAGGTAAAGCGGTTTATGAGGGCTTCTTTAAATATTGTGCTACTACTCCACAATGATCGTATTTAAGTGCTGTCCTTGGCTTCCTCCTGCCTTCTCTGTCTACTTAAGAAGTTGGCTTTTTCTATCTTTATCCATCTTGCACACATTCAGCATATGCACAGTTCATCTGAAATAATTCAGCCCCCATTGGCACTGTGAACATGATTCTTTGTGTGTGTGTGTGTGTGCATGCAGTAGCACTTTATAATCTAGTTGTTTATTTCTCAAAGGCAACCTCAAGGCTATGGTCATGCATCCAGAATAAGCACTGACTGTCATACCAACTGGCTTCCAGAAGATTTCCCTGGGTTGACAGATATCAAAAGGTATAGCAGAAAAATATAAAAGCTTTTAGGAGGTAAGGTAGTATTTGGGAGAATTAGAGGTGGTCCTGATACACACCATCATCTCAGCTTTGTCCTGGAAATGGTGCAAAACATCCCCAGTTCAGGTGCACATCCAAGGGACTTCACTCATAAGACCTGCATTTGCTTACCCCAGACAATAGAAATATCTCAGTGATGTTCACATTTTTCCTTCATGCCAGGGACAGTTATGGAAATGGCTTCACTTCACCTCATCCACTGCTGCTTGTGAGGATAGACAGAATCATAGAATCAACCAGGTTGGCAGAGACCTCCAAGATCATCCAGTCCAACCTAGCACCCAGCCCTGTTCAATCAACTAGACCATGGCACTAAGTGCCTCAGCCAGGCTTTATTTCAACACCTCCAGGGACAGCAGCTCCAACACCTCCCTGGGTACAGACTATAAGATGCTGAACTGACATGATACAGAAGAACTGTGGGCTTACTGTTGCTGGGGGAGGAGGTGTATTGCTAATGGAATCCTCTTTTCTTACAGATTTCCTGTGGCTTCAAGCCACAGTTCATTCAGCTCCAGTAAAATACGACTTTTAGACTGTGTCATCATTTTTTTGTAAACATAGCTCAGAAAGCAGTAAGAGTCTTCCTGTACCCATATAAAGGAAGAAAATCAATCATATGCTTAGCCTTTAGGAAGAGATGTCTCTATTTTCACACTGCTTTATTATTACTTGATATGTCACTGAATTACAATCTTCATCTCAGCTATGCTTAAGTCACTTGTTTTGGTGGGAAAGGTTAGGGAAGGGATACCATCCAGAGGGACCTTGACAGGCTGGAGAGGTGGGCGCAAGCCAACCTCCTGAGGTTTAACAAAACCAAGTGTGAGGTCCTGCATTTGGGTTGGGGCAATCTCAAGCACAAATCCAGGCTGGGCAGTGAGTGGCTGGAGAGCAGCACTGAGGAGAGGGACTTGGGGGTGCTGGTGGATGAAAAGCTCAACATGAGCCAGCAGTGTGCACTTGCAGCCCAGAAAGCCAGCCAGAGCCTGGGCTGCATCAGGAGAAGTGTGGCCAGCAGGCCGAGGGAGGTGATTCTCCCCCTCCACTCTGCTGAGACCCCACCTGGAGTACTGCATCCAGTTCAGGAGCCTCCATTACAAGAAGGATGTGGAGATGCTGGAGTGTGTCCAGAGAAGGGCCACTGGGGTGCTCAGAGGGCTGGAGCAGCTCTGCTATGAGGACAGACTGAAAGAGTTTGGGCTGTTGAGTCTGGAGAAGAGGAGGCACCAAGGTGACCTTCTTGTGGCCTTCCAGTATCTGAAGGGGGCCTACAAAAAAGCTGGGGAAGGACTTTTCAGGATATCAGGGAGTGACAGGACTAGGGGGAATGGAGCAAAGCTGGAGATGGGTAGGCCCAAGATGGAAGTGAGGAGGAAGTTGTTGAGCATGAGAGTGGTGAGAGCCTGGAATGGGTTGCCCAGGGAGGTGGTTGAGGTCGCATCCCTGGAGGTGTTTAAGGCTAAGATGGATGTGACTGTGGCCAGTGTGATTTAGGGTAGGGTGTCCCTGCCCATGCAGGGGTGTTGGAACTAGATGATCCTTGTTGTCCCTTCCAACCCTGACTGATTCTATGATTCTATGGTGTCTGTAGTTTTCCATGTACCAAATAGGAAAAATAAGAATTCTTTGGCCTCGTGTTTTGTCTGTATTGTCTCCAGAAGGAGACAGTTCAGGGTAAAGAATATCTCTTATTTTTGTATATTTAAACAAGTCTAGAAACCTAGTGTTGCTTGTCAAGATTTTCTAATGATTCTTTTTGAATCCTCTCACTCCAAATATTTCAAATTCTTGAAGCAAATAGTTTGCAACTGCTAAAAAAAAGTTCCTGTTTCCTCTCAACATTTCAAAACAAGAGAACAAATTGGTTTCTCTCATACCATTTTTTGGTTTGAAACCCCTGAGTTGACATTTAAGAGAAAATGAAAATGTTCTGTTTCAAGAACATAGTAAAAATAAGAAGCTTTTATTTTGACATCTCCTGAGACTGAAAATCAAATTTCCTCTTGTTAAGTATTTTCCAGCAAAACTGCTTTTGACATAAAGCTAATTCTTGGTTTTGGAGTGGATGATGTACTGGCATATCAAGTCCACAGGGACTGGAAGTGTCCACAAAGCTGGTTTAGAGAATGGGCCATTGGTGGCATGCAAATCAGGATGCATCATGGAGCAAAGCTGGAGATGGGTAGGTTCAGACTGGATGTGAGGATGAAGTTGTTGAGCATGAGAGTGGTGAGAGCCTGGAATGGGTTGCCCAGTGAGGTGGTTGAGGTCACATTCCTGGAGGTGTTTAAGGCCAGGCTGGATGAGGCTGTGAGCAGCCTGATCTAGGGTAGGATGTCCCTGCCCACGGCAGGGAGGTTGGAACTAGATGATCCTTGTGGTCCCTTCCAACCCTGACTGAGTCTATGATTCTATGATTTTGGTTTCTATTTTTTTTATTGCTCCATATAAGCTTTTCAGTTTAGCACTTTACTGATAAGCAATGTACTAATGAACATTTTATTGCCAGATCCTTAGACAAGCCAGTGTCTGGCATTTCCGAAAGCTCCCAGCTCCACCCTACCACTGAAGAAGGGGTTATTTTAGCATTCTGCAGAGGAGTCTGTGGCAGTTGATGTTGATGAACATCACAGAGACATTTGTCTTGATTAGGCAGAATTTGTGGCATTTTTATTGGACTCTCAAGCTGATGCGTAGGAGAATTTCTCCTGCGCCAGCTTGGAAGTATGCATGCCTGCAAGTGGCAGTAAATGAGTCTCCATTCCCTATGCAACCTTATGGTTGACACCAATTGCTTTTATCAGAATGCAAGTGTACACACACACAAATATACATGGACACACCTCCATCCCCAAAGGTTTTGTCTCTTTGAAGCAAGAATTTTGTACCCTGTGTGATAGCAAGCAAAAGAGTAACTGAAGCATTAACATCGGCATAAGGATGTCCAGCTGTCTTGTGCCATTGCTGTTTCACATGGTTGGAAATGAAGTAATTGCTATCTCCTGTTCACATTTCTTTGCTGTGAGCCATAGTCAGAGGCTGAGAATATGTCATTGTGCAGACCCAGTGCAATTAGACAGTCTTTTAATGACAGAGATTATGATATGACCATGGGACAAAGGACAACAAACAGATACAAACAGAAGGAGGAGGACTAGGCAACCACGCAATGGAACTCACTAAGTGGAGGTTTCAGTCTACTGACATCTGAGACTTTCTACAAATGTCCTTTTGAAAGGAAGAGTGGTGACTGAATATATGGCTGTGTAGGGTGCATGATGTCCAGTCAGGAGGAGCATGGAAGGATTTAATGCCAAACAGATGTGTGATGATGAATTTATTGGAAACCTGAGTGAGTTCTTTAAGAATGAATATGGAATCATTTGGAGTCAGGTAGTAAAGGGTCTTGAAAATAGAGACCTAGAGACCAGCAATTCATCTGATATGACAGAAGGCAAAGAAATGGTAGAAGGGTGTGAAAAGGAGGAACACCTCATCAGAGCATTGGGTTAACTCAGTGGTGATTGCAGCAGTATTCTGAGCTATGTAGTTACACGAGAAAGCTGGAGAAAGAAGTGCTGTAGTGGTGACACCACTAGAAATGACAGTCTGGGTCTAGCTGTACAATTAGCCTAACAAGACTAGACTTCAGAGATACTGAAATCCTACAGTCAGTTGGGTGTGTCTAAAAAAACAGTTCTTGGTATTAAATCTGTACTTGATGATCTCAGAGGTCCTTTCCCGATTCTATGATCTTGTTATGAAAGTCACCATGGCATTGTAATAAATCCCATCCATGACCGCAGTACTTAGGAATGAGATGAGAACTGGAGCCCTATTGCATTAGCTGCTGTACAAGCATAAAGTAGGACAGACATCTTCAATGGAAACTCATTTTCACCTTTGTTATTTAGTTTTTCTTGCAGTTTGCACGGGGAATTTTTGGGGTGGGAAGAGCAGAGGTACAGAGTAAATTGGAAGGAAAAGAAGAAACATTCAAAGGGACAGAAGTGCAGGAAGAACAGATGAAAATACTACGTGGCTGTAGAGATAGAGGGTCTGAAAAAGCTGGCACAGAGGAAAGAGTTCCTTTTCAGAGCACAGAAAACACACTAGTGAGCTCGAGTAGGACTATGGGCCCTTGCTTTCGCTGCTTGTGCAGCTGCTCCTTCCAGCTTGAGTGGGTTGACTCCTCCCTTGTTATTCCCTTGTGCTGACTGTAAAGCACATCTGAATAGCAAAGAGATTTGCAATTAAGAGAAATGCTTCAGAGAGCTAAAAAAGCTCTCATTTTTGCTGAATGTATATTTTGTTGCCTCTCTTTTTTTTTTAAAGCCATTCAATTAACAACTCATTTTCAGGGTGGTCACTTTCTTTAACCAAGTGCTGAGGTTTGATTCCTAGGTCCTGCAGCTAGCAAATAAGAAGCAAGAAGCTTGATTTATCATTACTAAGGGAGGCTGTTGCCTGGGTGCCATCATGCATCTCCTCTGCTGAAAGGGGATGACCTAAATAAGAAAGGAAGTATTTGTAAGCAAATACTTTGCTTTCCTGCTGAGATGTATTCACCTCTGCTCCATGCATCCTTCCTTCCCTCATTTTGTGCATCAGGCCTTGGATAGGAAAGGCTGGAAGGTAGCAGATGGGAGGCTGACTGTTGCTCAGTTAGGAAAGTAGCTCCTAACATTTGGCTCACACCTGTCATCATACTCCATATACACTTGTTTATCCTCCTCTGTACCATATGTTTCTATGTAAAATCAGTTCCAATGATCTATTGCCTTATTTCTATCACTCCTATTATGGTCGTAACTGAGCATTTCACAGTCACTAATGCACTTACCCTGACAGAGTCCCTGTTGCGTAGGCATCTAATATCACCCACTTTACAGATGGGTTAGCTGCAGCTCGGATCAATTGCTCTCCAAAAGTCTTGTCAAAATAAAGGGGAAGGAAATGCATCTCCAAGAGATGTGAATTTGGGAGAGAAAACTGCATGCTCAGCTTTACCCAAAGAGTTTGCAGTGGAGCGAGGAATCCCTCTTTTGCATCCTACATGGACACTCAAAGTGATGGATCATTCCCAATTTCTTGACACAGAGCTCTTCCTTGCTTTTACAAGAACCAGCAGACCTGTGGTTGCTAATGTTTAGTCTTCTCACACCCTTTGTCAGTGTAAAATCTAGTCTCACAACTCTCCATATCCTCACCAAGGCCTGAAAGAGATGCTGTCCTTGGCAGAGACAAGGGAGGTTACTCTTCCTCTGTACTCAAGACTGGTCAGGCCACACTTTGAGTACTGTGTCCAGTTCTGGTCTCCTCAACTCAAGAGAGATGTTGAGGTGCTGGAGCATGACCAGAGAAGGGCAAGAAGGCTGGTGAAGGGCCTGGAACACAAACCCTATGAGGAGAGGCTGAGGGAGCTGGGGGTGAGCAGGCTGGAGAAGAGGAGGCTCAGGGGTGACCTCATTGTTGTCTACAACTACCTGAAGGGAGGTTGTAGCCATGTCTTCTCCCAGGCAGCCAGCAACAGGACAAGAGGACACAGCCTCAAGTTGTGCCAGGGGAAGTACAGGCTGGATGTTAGGAGGAAGTTCTTGCCAGAGAGAGTGATTGGTGTTGGAATGGGCTGCCCAAGGAGGTGGTGGAGTCACCGTCCCTGGGGGTGTTCAAGAAAAGCCTGGCTGAGGCACTTAGTGCCATGGTCTAGTTGACTGGATAGGGCTGGGTGATAAGTTGGACTGGATGATCTTGGGAGTCTCTTCCAACATGGTTGATTCTATTCTATTCTATTCTATTCTATTCTAAAAAGTTAGTTAAAAGCCCATTGGCTCAATGCAGTGATAACTATCAGTTCAAAGGCATTCTACCCAAATGGGAAGAGCTGATAAGAATAACAATGAACCCCCCTTCTGCTGCTGTGGAGACTGTTTCTCCCATTACCTCTGTTCTTTATATTCTTGCTTGCCTCTCAGAAAAGAACATCTTCACAGCCCTTCAGATTTAAAGTCTATGTAGGAGAGGAATAGAGTTCTTTAAAATGTACTGTATGTACCTATCAGTCACCTACTTATTAATTATAACTAAAAGCATGATTAATCTGTCATAGATAAGGCTGCTAAATAAGCCTAATCATGCTAATGCACTTCTGTCATTTATACAAAAGGCAGCATTATTGTCAGTTTTTACACCCATGTGTGCTAAATCCCATGCATGCAGCAGCTGCAGAGCACTGGTGGCTTGCTTTCTGCCACAGATGGGATGAGGTTGCATCATGGATGTCTGTATGGCCCCCACAGTCCCTATGCAGCGATTTATTTCTTACCACTAGTGGTATTTAATGGTGTTATCTTTGGCAAATAATTGCAATAGATAACAACTACACTTCTGAAAATTACTTCCAGAGGCTTATAATGATTATGAGTTGAATTCCCCTGTAGGAAGGGTCAGCATGAAGACCAAAGTGCTACTTAAGCCCTAAGTGTTATTTAAGCCCCTAAATGTTACTTAGTGGGAGCTAAGAGATGCGTAGGTTGTACACAACTGTGAATATCTAAGGAAAGCAGTTATTTTGATATTATAGACCTGCTCTGCATTTCTTTTCTCTGAGTATTCGACTGATCCATTTTTTTAATAGCCCAGAAGTTGGAAAGCTATTTTCCATGCACCAAAGTTTGTAATCGTACCTGAAACTCTATGCATCTATCTTGTTAAGCAGCCTTTGAGTGAATATGTTAAGTCACAGCTAAGCTGCACTGTTTAACTTGTAAAGAAAAGCTTGTCACAGAAAAGAGTTTCCAAACTGACACTTCTAGGAGGCTGATTATATCCTATAGTATTAGGAGTAGAAGACAGATGGGTCACTCTTTGAAGGAACCATTCCACTGATGTCTGGGCCACCTGCTTAAAATTGCTGCCCTATTTCTGGATGGGTAAAGTATGAAGAACACTACTTAAATATATAACTCCTTAAATATATAAACTGAGAGGTAAAAGTCTGACTTCAGATTTGTCTTGTTACACCTACTAGCTTTTCGGTCACTATTCAGAATGAAGTTTGTAAGAGTTTTGGGGTGAACTGCCTGAACCAAAAAAGCTCCACTTCAAGATGATGTCTGCAAGATATAATCTGAATCCCTTCAGTTCTGTATGCCTCAGTGACCCAGATAAGGGGGGGGGGGGGGGGGGA
>WAAF01010893.1:130899-145676 GCA_013400475.1 Tricholaema leucomelas
GGGGATGAAAAAAGGAAAAGAAAGGGGTTTTATTTTCATTTGAATAAGTGCCTTGCTGCATGCAGGCAGGCTCTCAGTCAGTAGTGCTTCAAGCATAAAAAAATATGAAATCACAGAATTAACCAGGTTGGAAAAGACTTTTGAGATCATAAAGTCCAACCTATAACCTAACACCTTCCAATTAACTAAACCCTGGCATTAAGTGTCTCTTCCAGCCTCCTTTTAAACACCTCCAGGGATGGTGACTCCACCACCTCCCCGGGCAGCCCATTCTAATGGCAAATCACTCTTTCTGTGAAGAACTTCTTCCTAACATCCAGCCTAAACCTGCCCTGGCACAGTTTGAAGCTGTGTCCCCTTGTTCTGTCACTGAGTGCCTGGGAGAAAAGACCAACCCCCACCTGGCTGCAACCTCCTTTCAAGTAGTTGTAGAGCCATAAGGTCCCCCCTGAGCCTCCTCCAGGCCGAACAACCCCAGCTCCCTCAGGTGCTCCTCACAGGGCTGTGCTCCAGACCCCTCACCAGCCTTGATGCCCTTCTCTGGACATGTTCAAGCATCTCAATATCTTTCTTAAATCAAGTGGCCCAAAAGTGAACACAGTACTCAGGGTCTGGCCTAATCAGTGCTGAGTACAGGGGCAGAATGACCTCCCTGGTCCTGCTGGCTACACCATTCCTGATACAGGCCAGGATACAATTGGCCTGGAAGAGTAACACAGGTTTGTACAGGTTAATAGTTTGTTTTGTTCTAGTCAAGTAGAAAGGTCAAGCTATGTTTTGTAGCCAAGTGATGGTCAATGTGTGGTGGGGAAAAGAAGAAGATTGGTAAAAAAAAGTATAATCTGCTCCAGGACAAGTGTTGTTTGTGTGACTTTTACAGTTTCTGGCTTAGCTAACTTTTACTGTTCAGTGTAACGTAGTTGTCAGTAAATTGTAGTCTTTTGAATGTGTTATAGCGACATGGAAATTTTTAAGGTCACCATTAAATCTTGGAATTCTGCCCTTAGCATAGCAATTTCATTCTTTTTCTTGCAAAATTGTCCTTCTCTATCCTTTCGTATTAATAAACATGATCTTCTGTTTGCTTTCCTTTCATTTTGCACAGCTGTACTCTTTTCTTTCTTCAAGAGACAGTCACAATTTTGTTTGTCACACTGAAATACAGATTTGTTTTCTTCTTTATTTATCACAGTCTCACAGTATCACCAAGGTTGGAAGAGACCTCACAGATCATCAAGTCCAAGCCGTTACCACAGAGCTCAAGGCTAGACCATGGCACCAAGTGCCACGTCCAACCTTGCCTTGAACAGCTCCAGGGACGGCGACTCCACCACCTCCCTGGGCAGCCCATTCCAGTGTCCAATGACTCTCTCAGTGAAGAACTTTCTCCTCACCTCAAGCCTAAACTCCCCCCGGTGCAGCCTGAGGCTGTGTCCTCTCGTTCTGGCGCTGGCCACCTGAGAGAAGAGAGCAACCTCCCCCTGGCCACAACCACCTTTCAGGTAGTTGTAGACAGCAATAAGGTCACCCCTGAGCCTCCTCTTCTCCAGGCTAAACAATCCCAGCTCCCTCAGCCTTTCCTCGTAGGGCTGGCTATTTATGAATAGCACACTTAGATTTTCCTTGTGGAATACAAATTAAAACAGCACTGACATTACAAATGTAAAGGAATTGCTCCAGCCAATTATAGTCATGTTAAAATGAGTCACACGCTTTTGGTCCAAACTTCCTGACATACACATCCATAGGTATTAATCACTATGACATCACTGAAGAATTATTTTTAACTTGGCAATAAAAGCTGGATGCACTTGTCAATTTTTCAGATCATATTTAATCCAGTGAACATACAGACAGGTTAGGCAAGGCACTTGCTCTCAAATAATGGCAGAGCTCAGTTGTACAGCGCTGTAAAGGCACGTAAAACATTTACAGTTTTGAAATGCAGGTGAAAGCCCACTGTAAAACACAACATTAATTAGATTTACAAGGAAAACTAAACTCACCTGTCAACAAATGCGTGGTGCAGAACAAAGATAGGATCATTTGCAGAGCCTTGTACTTGGGACATGGAGCCATTCATGTAGATGTGAAGTGCATTATGCAAACCACTTTGCGAGGTGTTTGAAATTGCAGTCCGTGGATCAGCAAAGCCTGTATATTCAAGAGGAAATCATATCCTGATATGATAATGCATGTAATGCCTTTTCCAGTAAGACTGAAGATCAAAGTACTTGCTTCCCCTTCATTTACGCTCAGCTTTTTAGACAAGGGCTTAGGAAAACACGTAAAGGCCTGCTAATGTATTTCAAAGGCATAGCAAAGTGGAAATTAGAATAAGCTAAATTAAAACTCCTGCTATGTAGCTAATGCAGCATGCCAGCAAATGTACTGCTTAATTGCTTGATATTTTTGAATTTCATTGTCCATTGTGTCTGGCTGTTTAAAGGCAACGTAATCCCTGCAGAAATTGAGGCATGTACAATTATTCATGTGGAGAAAGTTTCTTTATTTCACTTTTGGTTTGGATCTCTGCGCTTATAGATTCCTAAGCTAACACTAAACCAAGCTATTGTATCTTGTCATGCCATCAATCATTTAATATTTTTCATGTCTACAGAAGGCTCTTTTCTATTGATAGAAAGGAACACGAGAGGAACTATAATCTTAAACAAAAGAATTTGGCAAATAATCAATAATCTTCCACAGTCAGAACCACAGGATGAAAATCTGTGGGTTGCTGCTATTTCATGGAATCATAGAATCAACCAGGTTGGAAGAGACCTCCAAGATCATCCAGTCCAACCTAGCACCCAGCCCTGTCCAATCAACTAGACCATGGCAATAAGTGCCTCAGCCAGGCTTTTCTTGAACACCTCCAGGGATGGCAACTCCACCACCTCCCTGGGCAGCCCATTCCAATGCCAATCACTCTCTCTGGCAAGAACTTCCTCCTAACATCCAGCCTAGACCTCCCCCGGCACAACTTGAGGCTGTGTCTCCTTGTTCTGTTGCTGGGCACTTTTTGGAGTGCGCTTAAATTACGAGCTTTGAGAAGAGGTCAAACAGATCGAGCCTTAAATATGACATAGCAGAAGTAGTGTCTCTCCATTATTTTTCATTTGGTAGCCTCTTCACACCTTAGCTCTGATATTGGTAGCTTTTCTCAATATCCTGATATCCAAGCTTCCTTTCTACATACAAGATCTCCTAATAGAAGTCAACTCAATCATATGATTATTCTCTGGGATTATTCAGGAAAATAAAAGCAGAAACACACTTTGTCCTCTCAATGTATTCTTCGTGCAGAGTCCAGGCGGAAGGCTAGACTTGAGATACTTCTTAAACTTTCTTTATGTCTTGAAAACACTTGGACTAATAAATCATTAGAAAATACACAGAGTACTTATTCTGGTTCTGGACAGCTTTCCATGAAACACCTAGACATGAACAATGTGTCTTAATATTCAAAAGGTCTGTGCCTGGGATAGCTTTAGCAAACCCACCCTTCAGCTCCCAGTTAGCTGGAGTGCATTCAGTCAGTGTCAAAGGTGACATTGTGTCTAATTATGCACATATAAAGTTCTAGTATCTGATTTGTTTTGCTTTGCAAACTCCATATGATTTGTAAGGTTAGCAGGAATAAAACCACAATGTGGTGTCAATTTATTTTATTAGCCTGAGACTTATACTTTCTCTGACTTTAAAAGAAAGACTTCAACACAATCAGCTATCCAGGGTGGTACATCCATTAGAAAATAATATGCAAAAATATGACCAACTTTTCAGAGTATAGGAAACTTTCCTGAGGTGGCTGCAATAAAATCACTTCGACAACAAATGTGAGGCTACAAGAGCAGTGAACTGAAATAAATGCTTCCTGCCTCTGGATAAGGGAATGCCACTTTGTCTACCTGCCTTGCCCCATGTTGTGTCTTCCCTCTTCATTATGCTAGCTGTACCTCATCAGTCCTTCTGTGAACTGGTTTCACCAGTCTGGAAGTAAACTACCCTGGAATGTGTGATGTCAGGTGTTTTCCAGGGTACTGAGATGGAGTCCCTCATGTGTGGGTATGGTGAGATAAGAGGGAGTGCAACTGAATGTTGGATGGAGGAGATGCATAGAGAAGCAGAACTATCCCTGCTGGCAGTGAGCTGTCAAACCATCCAGCCAGCATAGGAATCTCTACCACTCAGATATCCTTTAAAAAACATGGTTTAATTACAATGCATTAGAAATAACCATTTTTTACTGAAGCTTTGCCAATTATTTCAATAACAGAAAAATCACATTTTTGCTAGGTCATAAACCTGATTCTGCCTCTTTTCATAGCACTGCATATCAGCAACAGATACTCAGTGGATCTGAAGTAGCTTCACTGGAGCCAAGAAAAATTACATCAGGTAGAGATGTAGTCCAAAGTTTATTATAGGAGTGGCTAAGGATACCACTCAAACTTAGGGCTACTTGACAGTTTTTAGGATGATATCTAGAATCATAGGATCATAGAATCATAGAATCAGTCAGGGTTGGAAGGGACCACAAGGATCAGCTAGTTCCAACACCCCTGCCATGGGCAGAGACACCCTACTCTAGAGCAGGCTGCCCACAGCTGCAGTCTGCCCAAAGCCTCATCCAGCCTGACCTTAAACACCTCCAGGGATGCGACCTCAGCCACCTCCCTGGGCAACCCATTCCAGGCTCTCACCACTCTCATGCTCAACAGCTTCCTCCTCACATCCATCCTGAACCTACCCATCTCCAGCTTTGCTCCATTCCTCCCAGTCCTGTCACTCCCTGATAGCCTAAAAAGGCCCTCCACAGCTTTTTTGTAGGCCCCCTTCAGATACTGGAAGGCCACAAGAAGGTCACCTGGGAGCCTTCTCTTCTCCAGACTCAAAGCCCCAACTCTTTCAGTCTGTCCTCACAGCAGTGGTGCTCCAGCCCTCTGATCATCTCAGTGGCCCTTCTCTGGACACACTCCAGCATCTCCACATCCTTCTTGTAATGGAGGCTCCTGAACTGGATGCAGTACTCCAGGTGGGGTCTCAGCAGAGTGGAGGGGGAGAATCACCTCCCTCGGCCTGCTGGCCACACTTCTCCTGATGCAGCCCAGGCTCTGGCTGGCTTTCTGGGCTGCAAGTGCACACTGCTGGCTCATGTTGAGCTTTTCATCCACCAGTATCCCCAAGTCCCTTTCCTCACAGTTGCTGAGGTGGTTCTCACTGAAAAGACTCTCTGAAATTTGACATCACTTTCTCAATGTACACTATAAATTTACCCAGAGGCTGAGATTTGGGTTGGGAATGTTGGCTGTGGGGTAAAACATTTTCTGTTAGCAAATTTCAAGAATCCATTTTTCATTAGCTATGTGGGTCACAGCAAACATACCAAGGAAAGTTTTGCAGATGAAAATCCCTCATGTCAGATAAAAAGGGAAAATACCCTATGAAAATGAAATTACATTTAGAAATGTTGGATGCTTTGTCCCATTATTTCCTGTCAGAATGGCAGTAGCAATGCAGAATTGTGACAGGCAGCAGGATGCTATGCCATGGATGTGCTTGATACCATGTGTCCTCAGCTGATTCATGAATAATTAATTACTTTTTTAATATTATTTTTTCTCTGTAAATATTCTTTATTATTCAATATTCTACTTTATGAAAAGTAGAAGGCACTGCTTTTCATTTGAAGTTCCCATGAATCAAATGATTTCAAATGTGGAAGTTTCTCATTCAATTAAGAAAATCATTCTCCTCCCCGGTTGAAGAGGGACAGGGATCTGATGGAGAGGGTCCAGTGGAGGGCTACGAGGATGATTAGGGGACTGGAGGGCATGGCTTGTAAGGAGAGGCTGAGGGACCTGGGGCTTTTTATTCTGGAGAAGAGAAAAGTTAGAGGGCATTTGATAAATATTTATAAGTATCTGAAGGCTGGCCAGGAGGGGAGGGACAGGCTCTGCTCACTTGCTCCCTGTGATAGGACAAGGAGCAATGGGTGTAAGTTGCAGCAAAAGAGGTTCTGCCTCAACACAAGAGGGAACTTCTTTTCTGTAAGGGTCACAGAACACTGGAACAGGCTCCCCAGAGGTTGTGGAGTCTCCTCTGGAGACTTTCAAGGCCTGTCTGGATGTGTTCGTCTGTGATCTGTGTTAGATAGTATTGTCCTGCTCTGGCAGCGGGGTTGGACTGGATGATCTCCTTGGGTCCCTTCCAACCCCTAGCATCCTATGATCCTGTGATCCTGTGATTCTGGTTTTCAGCCATCTCCTATTCTTAGGGGTTAATATTCAAGGTGTCAGTCAAAACTGAACTACACAAAGAAGAAATCAAACTATTTCATTTGCCATCAGCCAATCCACTTCTGACCTCATTCGATGCTTATGAAATAAATTGATTTTTGTGTTCTCTCCTTGTAGCCATAAAGTGTCCAATGAAGCTATCAAGGCCACAATTTGAAAAAAAAAGTATTTTAAATAATTGTTTCCACTTCAAAGAATCATAGAACCCTAGAACTGCTGAGGGTGGAAAAGACCTTTCAGACCACCAAGTCCAACCACTTGCCCAGAACTTACAATCCCAGAACTGCTGCAAAGCTACTACCATTAAACCACATCCCTAATTACTGCATCCATGTGTCTTTTAAATACCTCCAGATATAGATAATTAAATACCTCCACCACCTACCAAGGCAACCTATTCCAGTGCCTGATAACCCTTTCTGGGAAGAATCTTTTCAAGAGGCAATGTAAAAACTGCTTTTAAACTGTTGTTTTTCAGTCAAAATAGAAACTGACCTGTTCCAGAGAGAGAAGGCAACCCATAAACTTTGCCTCTGGAGGATGCTGTTTTATTGAACAATGTTGCCCCTTACTATTTACACCTGTTTTGGTTGTCCTTCAGAGCACAATTCTGTCTCTATAGCCATATTAGTGAAACACAGATTCAGTCTGTGTTGTCAGCATCTGCTCACAATGATACTGGGACCTACTCAAAGGGTAAAAATGTGCTATCTTCATTCCAGTGCATTCAAGCATGGAAGAATATGAAGTTTTGATGAGAAAGGCTTTTTCTATGTGATCAGCTCTTCTAAGTGGCCACAGGTGTTTTACAATGCAGAACTAAAACTGAGAAGTAAATCTCACATTGGTGCAAACCAGGAGGTACTCAATTATTAATTCACTGCGAGTAGTGTCAATGAACTTACTTGGGATTTACTTTGGATCTAAAAGAGATTAGAATTTGACCTTGAGGGTCATTGCTGTCTACAACTACCTGAAGGGAGGTTGTAGCCAGGTGGGGGTTGGTCTCTTCTCCCAGGCAACCAGCAACAGGACAAGGGGACACAGCCTCCAGTTGTGCCGAGGGAAGTATAGGCTGGATGTTAGGAGGAAGTTCTTCACAGAGAGAGTGATTGGCATTGGAATGGGCTGCCCAGGGGGGTGGTGGAGTCACCGTCCCTGGGGGTGTTCAGGAAAAGACTGGATGAGGCACTTAGTGCCATGGTCTAGTTGACTGGCTAGGGCTGGGTGCTAGGTTGGACTGGATGATCTTGGAGGTCTCTTCCAACCTGATTGATTCTATTCTATTCTATTCTATTCTATTCTGTAAACAAGTAAAGAAGGACTGAAAAGATTTTTGCTTAAAAAAAGTACATGTTAAGAACTATGGAGTGTTAGCAGGTTTGTAAGAATGCCATCACGTAGAAGTGGGCACTGACACAATAAGTGTGAGCTGACAATTTAAACTTGGCATCTATACACAGCAAAAAACTAAGCAGGCTATTTGTAAGAAAGGAACTAACACAATATGGAGGGTTTGACAATAGACTTATTAAAAGAGTTTAGAAGTTTCCACTCTCTTTTTCCACATTATCTCTGTATTCCTGGCTTCACATTGTGGTTCTCCACCTTAGAATCACAGATGGATAGAAACATTAAGATTGAAAAAGATTGCCAAGATTGTTGTGTCCAACCATTAAGCCAATGCTGCCTGGTTCCCTGCTAAGCCATGAACCTCAGTGAAACATCTATACACTTTTTGAACATTTCTAGGAACAAAGATTTCACCACTTCTCTGGGCAGCCTCTTACATTGACTCACAATCCTTTCAGTGAAGAAAGATTTCCTAGTATCCAATCTAAACTTCCCTTGGGGTAACTTGAGTACACTTCCTCTCCTCCTTTCACTTCTTACTTGGGAGAAGAGATCAACCTCATTTGTTACAGCCTTCTTTTAGACAGTTGTAGAGAGCAATAATAAGGTCTCCTTTCAGACTCCTCTTCTCCAGACTAAATAGCTCCAGTTCCCTCAGCTGCTCCTTACAAGACTTGTGCTCTGGAACCCTTCTAGAGCGCTAGTTTTGTTGCCATTCTTTGGACACACTCCAGCAACTCAATGTCTTTTCTGCAGTGAGATGCCCAAAACTGAACACAGTATTCAAAATGCAGCACAAAGTGTACAGTGGCACAATCACTTCCCTGCTCCTGCTGGCTGTGCTGTTCCTAATACAGGGAAAGATGCTGTTGGCCTTCTTGGCTATCTCTGCACAGATGCCTTACCAGATAAATTGTTCAGTTGACAGAAATGTTTCTGGTCCTGTGGCGTAAAGCTGCACTGAAATAATTCAGATTAAAACCTAAAATATCTTCAAAACCAGTATAATGTACTCTCTCAGAATAACATTGTGTCTGATGGAGCAAGCTCCACCTCCAAAGCCACGTCTACCATGCGCTCAAATTGATCATCAAAAGGCCTCTTACTGTGGAACACTGTGCACACAATTTCACTTCAGTAATCTCAGGCTCTAATCAAATATTCTATGGAAAGAAAGACAACATTATCCTATTGACCTGTATTACCTTCCATATCAGCCTTTTAGTGACTCCTTTAGTTTTGCTATAAAAGCTAGACAACAATGTGGGGTGTAGAAATTGCACTTGGAATCACAGAATTAACCAGGTTGGAAGAGTTGGACTGTGAGCAAACACAGTGCTTTTCTTAAGAGAATTTCCCTTAGAATAGAGAAGAATTGATGTTATTTGTTTTGCCTTTCCCTCTCCTTTTTTATTTCATGCCTACAGAGTTTCTAAGAAGGGGACATTCATTGTCTCAGTTTTACCCTACTGAGCTTTTGCTCACTGTGCTACAACTTCCCAGACTCCCTCCACCTGAATCCTACAGGTTGCAAAGGTCCACCTTCACCAACAGGAGAGAAGGACCTGCTCAGCCTTTTTTCTTCCATTTTTGAATCACAGAAGGGATCTTACAGATGCTTTGAAAGGGCTTTGCTGAATGTCAGGAAGAAACATCTGGATGGATTGTTAAAATAGTCATGTTCAGCTTGGTAATGAGCTAAATGGATGAATCCAGAAGCCACACAGAACTATCACCAAGACAATATATGCTACTTCTGTAGCTACCTTTTGAATGATATCTGACTTGCATACATCCTTAAGGACAAGGTTTTTTTTCCACAGTCTATTAGAGAAACTACCTAAATCACATGAAAACTATTAGGACTTCTTGTTGGCAACCATGACATTCCTCATGAAGTATTTGGAGAGTTCCAAATGACCACAGTGGTGAGCTTCATAGACCTCTGTTAAGAGAGAGATGAACACTATTCAGCTTTTGAAGGGCTGTGACAGCAAATGAAGGAACTCACTTGAAGGAAAATTGGTCTAGAAGAGTTCTTCTCAGATGTAGTGACATTGTCATAATTCAGATTAATGCATGACCCTATTCAAGTGTGATTGGCAGGTGTCACTTATATCAACAAGGACCAGCTGTGACTGTGCTTGCTAGCTATGAAATGGACGTGACAGAGACAGCAGTAGAGAAAAGGTTTGACAGATTAATCAGACAAAACACCGATTCTGATTTTAAGGTGATAGTAACTTCTAGGTTCCCTGAGAACTGTAGATGATTTCCTGGCCACTGTGCAATTTGTACTGTTACAATTTTAAAGTAGATGATTATTTTAAATATGCAAATGTATTCATTTTTCTCTGAGGGATGTACTTGATCTATGACTCTGTTTAGCTGCCAGTTTAGACTTCATACTGAAAAAAAAAACCCACAACCAGAAACAAAACCATTTTGCCCTTTTCCTGCAAGTAGTCACTGAATTATTGTTATTTAATGAGTATTTGTGGCACTAAAATCTATGCTTAGTAAACGAGCAGTCCAATTTGACTTTGTTTTGCAGTAAACTTCTACGTGGTTCTGCATAACTTCCACAGACTATGCCTTTCCTTTTGTTTACAATACCAGCAGCATGATGATAGGCCCTCATTATTTCCTAACTTGTTTACTTCAGTTCTTCAGTGCTCCTCATATTACACCCTTTGCATCTGTTCACACTCTTAATGGAGAAAAATGTGAGCAGACCTCTAACTCAGCTGTGTCACTTTTTCCTTTCCCATTCTTTGTGTTGTTTCTGTTTACAGCAGTAGAAAGCACATTTGTGTACAGAATTTGATTCATTTAATGTCTGGATTCTCTGCTGGGTTCCACATTTTTCATTGTTTTTTAGAGAAGAAATTGGTTAACTTTTTTGTTTATTTGTTTGTTTGTTCAAGGCCAGGTTGGATGAGGCCTGTTCTAGCGGGAAGTGTCCCTACCTATGGTGGGGAATTGGAACTGGATGATCTTTGAGGTCCCTTCCAACCTAAGCCATTCTATGATTTCTATGATACAGTGATTTGTTCCTTCCCCAAGAAAGCTTTATGGCATTCCCCATTGCATTAAGAGTAATACTGAACATATTAAAAGCTTTCCTTTCTTATCTTTGTACCAACTCTTATATTGCATCTTTTCAGCCCTTGTACAGTTTCTTGCAAGCAACAGTCTCAGAGGCATCAAAAGTAGATCATATCTGCTTTAGCTGATATATGGTACTGTATAAATATTTGCTGATACATACATAATGTGCTGTCCTTCCTTATTGCCAATTTAACGAGGCTCAAAAGGGATTGAGTTGACAGGTAATAAAAATTCCTTTTAGAAAAGGAATTCTTTGTTATCAAATTAGGAACATTCAAAATAGATTGGATAGAAGATAAATAACTTAATTGTTTGGGAAATCATACTAAGGGTAATATTGGAGGTATAACTTCATTCCTAACCCTTAGAGTTTATGGAGAAGTCTGCTATGGATGTCATAGTGGCAGCATGTAGGTATAACATGCAATTGGCAGAGTCCTCTTTCACCCTTGTTGTCTGTGGCCATTTGAGCTAGATTTCTAGCTCAGACACAGGGGAGAGGTGAACATTCTAGAGATAGGCCATATAGTGGCAACAATGGAGAAGGGAGAAGTTAATGTAATTTCAGTGGAGCGTCAAGAGCTTTATGCCTAGAAGCACAGCTTGTACCTTCCCCTGGCTGCTTCTGCCGCTTCAGCTGCACCCACTGCTACCTTCCCTCGCTGCTGTTTTGGCTGCTGCTGCTGCTTTTGTTGCTTCGCCACTGCTTGACCCTTTCCCCATCTTTGTTAGGGTTATTAT
The DNA here is from genome assembly GCA_013400475.1 of Tricholaema leucomelas. Classification (NCBI taxonomy): domain Eukaryota; kingdom Metazoa; phylum Chordata; class Aves; order Piciformes; family Lybiidae; genus Tricholaema lacrymosa; species Tricholaema leucomelas. Next base: position 142,410 of record WAAF01010893.1, read on the forward strand.
ATTTCTCTAGTGGTTTATTTCTCCTTATACTATTATATTTAAAATACAAGAAGTACAATTTCACCTTTCCCTGACTTGCTGTGGTTGAGTTTATTCTACTGGGGGAGGGATCCACCCTAACCTGGGACATTGTCCAACCTGGACTGTGAAAGGCAATGGATGCCAGGACAAATCTGTAACACACGCAGACATTGATATGATCATGTGTAAGTATATTGTAAGCTGCAGTGCTGTATTTGTTTGGCATGCCTGGTGCTGAGTACAGCAGAAGACAACATCTCCTAACACGTGGATTTAGGGGCTGATCTAGTTGTAGTTTCTGTTTTCTTATCAAAAGCTTTTAACACAGTTCTTTCTGTTCATTGCTGTTCCAGGAAGAAGCATAAATTTTTTCTTTCTTTTTTGGCTGGTGCTTCATAGAATCAATTTGAATCACCCAGAGTATAGAATCATAGAATCAGTCAGGGTTGAAAAGGATCACAAGGATCATCTAGTTCCAACCACCATCTGCTATGGGCAGGGACACCCTACCCTAGAGCAGGCTGCCCACAGCCTCATCCAGCCTGGCCTTAAACACCTCCAGGCATGGGGCCTCAACCACCAACTCTGGGCAACCCATTCCAGGCTCTCACCACTCTCATGCTGAACAACTTCCTCCTCATGTCCAGCCTGAATCTCCCCACCTCCAGCTTTGCTCCATTCCCTCTAGTCCTGTCACTCCTTGATATCCTGGAAAGTCCTTCCCTAGCTTTTTTGTAGGCCCCCTTCAGATAATACTGAAAGGCCACAATAAGGTTTAAAGTCTTTTAACTTCAGAAAGAATCCATTTAAGGATGAAAATGGCATAATAAAATAAAACATGTTACCTTCCAAAGTGTTTCTGAAACTGTAATTGGCCATTTTATCCATGGATCCAGATTCATACTGAGTCAGTGATAGACAAAATTCAACTTCAGCTGAGGAAGGCAGCCTTGGGGTCCTTGATTTATCATTGTTCCCAGGATTTCGCAGTATGGGCCCCTCACTTGTGGCATTGCACAAAGCCTGCTGGCTGTTGTACTCTTCAGACCGAGTACAAATCACCTGTGGAAAACACTTTCTGTTAGCAGAGTTACAATTATACATCAACAAAAGCAAACCAAAGCAATACATTGATTCATTTGTAGTTATCTTTTCTTTTATTTTGTTGTTAAGGACCAAGGAAAATGTACAATGCACCAAGTTCATTGCAAGAACATATATTACTTCTTACATTTTCTATGTATGATTTTTACGTAGATGCTGTGTTTTTTAAAGAGAGCTGACAGAAATGAAATTGGAGGGGAAAAAATTACAGAATCATATTTAGAGAGAGATACAGAGCAGACATTACAAAGCAAATACAGCATCCATGGTGAACCCCCTAGAATTTTCCCCCAGCCCAAAACTAAATCTATATTCTCCAGTGCTCCAATCCTCCCCNAGATAAAGAAGCCTACCTGTAGAGACATGTGGTTTGCCACTGGAATGGGCTGCCCAGGGAGGTGGTGGAGTTGCCATCCCTGGAGGTGTTCAAGAAAAGCCTGGCTGAGGCACTTAGTGCCATGGTCTGGTTGAGTGGCTAGGGCTGGGTGCTAGGTTGGACTGGATGATCCTGGAGGTCTCTTCCAATCTGGTTGATTCTATGATTCTATAATTCTCCTGATAAAGCAGCTCCTGCCAGACAACAGGGCTGGAGGAGGAGGAGAGGAGAAGGAGCTGGCCTTGCCTTGAGTTTATAAAGAGATGGCAGATTTATGGGATTGAATAACAATCTTCTAGTCCCCTGAAGATGTTTTTAACCCTGCAGTTCTCAACCTGGGGCAAGAAACAATGCTATTTCACAGAAGACACTCCTCCAATACAAAATGCACATTTTGAAACGATATCTGAGACTGCCCATTTGGACTAAGGCAACGATGCTTGCTTATGCCCATGAAAACTTGAGGCTAAATTCAGCGTTACCTAGCAGTGCAGCAATATCCAAACGGAGTTAAATCTTGCTGCTCCAGCTGCTAAACAGTGCTTTTTTGACTTCAGCAGACTGCTAAACAAAATGATAATTGCAGATTTTTCTCCCCATAAGTAAGGGGGTAAATCATTGACTTGGATTACGTGTTTAAAAAAATCTTTTATTATCAAAATATCAATCTGTGCTTTGTCAGGGTAAATCACCCCTCAGGAGCCCCACACCCCTGAGGCCACAGAAGAAGATAAGGAGGAGGCTTCCTTGGTTGATGAGGACTGGGTTAGGGAACAGTTAAGTAAACGGAAGGTCTGTAAGTCCATGGGTCCTGCTGGCACGCATCTATGAGTGCTGAAGAAGTTGGCAGAGGTCATTTTCAGACCACTCTCCATCATTTTTGGTAAGTCATGGTGGACAGGAGAGGTGCCTGATTGAAGGAGGGCAAATATCACTCCAATATTCAAAAAGGGTACAAAGGAGGACTCAGGTAACTATAGACCTGTCAGCCTCACCTCCATCTCAGAGGGATAATGGAGCGGCTTATCCTCAGAGATGTGTTTAGCCATATCAAGGACAAGAAGGTCATTGGGAGCATTCAGCATGGTTTTACAAAGGAGAAGTCATGCTTGCCCAACCTACCAACCTGATAACATAACCATGTGGCTACATGATGGAAGAGCAGTGGATGTGCTTTACCTTGATCTCAGTAAAGCATTTGACACTGTCAACCACAGCATCCCAATAGCTAAACTGAGGACGTGTGGTCTGGGTGATGGAGTAGTGAGGTGGATTGGGCACTGGTTAAAGGAGAGAAGTCAGAGAGTTGTGATCAATGGGACAGAGTCTGTCTGGAGGCCTGTAACTAGTGGAGTTGTCCATGGGTCGATACTGGGACCAGTATTATTCAATGTATTCATTAATGACCTGGATGAGAGCATGGAGTGCACTGTCAGCAGGTTTGCTGAGGACACCAAGCAGGGTGGAGTGACTGAGACACCAGAGAGTTGTGCTGCCATTCAGAGAGACTTAGGCTGGAGAGTTGGATTGGGGCAAGTGTAGAGTTGTGCACCTGGGAAAGAACAATCCCAGGTATCAGTATAGGTTGGAGACTGACCTGCTAGAGAGCAGTGAAGGCGAGAAGGACTTGGGAGTCCTGGTGGATGGAAGGATGGCCATGAACCAGCAGTGCGCTCTTGTGACAAGGAAGGCCAGTGCAATTCTGGGGTGTATTAGAAGGGGTGTGGTTAGTAGGTGGAGGGAGGTTCTCCTGCCCCTCTACTCTG
>WAAF01010893.1:145720-193376 GCA_013400475.1 Tricholaema leucomelas
CTGAGGCATAGAAGGTTCCACGTGAACCTAGGGAGAATTTTTTTCATTGTGAGGGTGACAGAGCACTGGGACAGGCTGCCCAGGAAGGTTGTGGAATCTCCCTCTCTGGAGATATTCAAGAACTGTCTGGATGCATTTCAGTATGATCTGCTCTAGGTGCTCCTGCTCTGGCAGGGGGGCTGGACCAGATGATCTTTCGAGATCCCTTCCAGCCCCTGACATTCTATGGTTCTATGATCTACTGAAATATCATCATGATGAGCATTGGAGAAAGACCTAAACCAGAGAGATGAATACAAATATGAAATAACATCATCATCAATTGAATAAATATTCACAGGCCAAGTCCAGTTACCAATGCATAAGAAGTCATTATTTGTCAGATGAACTGTAGAAGATGCCAATCCAATTTGAGACTCTTGGAAAAGCAAAGCAATCCAATGTAAATTAAAATGATTGTCAGCTAATTTTGGCATAGTCAAACTCCTTCACATTTGCCACGGTGTAAAAGTGGCCATACAGACTGTCATTAAGGTGCTGATTGGTATCTTTTTAAGACACCATAGCTTATTTGTACTTAAGGGCATGGGTCGTCCGATGACTCTAAATGCAGCTCTCACCACATTTCCTGTTTGATCAGAGAAGTGATCAGAATGATAGGGAGGATTCTTGTTTTATTTATTTCTTTGTTTGTTTTCATATTCTGGTAAAGTAAACCTACAGGGAGTCAGCACAAGGACTAACATTTCTGTCACATTCAGATAACTGTCTGAAATGGAGTCAGGATGGAGAAAAACAGAGTGACATAAAAGAATAGCAAAAAATTAGACTAGAAGGCTTGGTGAGTGTGCATACTGGTGTAGTTGATGGGTCTATGAAAAGGAAATAAACATCAGTGGCTCAAAACTCCCAGGAGCTGTTTTGTATCTCTTTCAGGTGTGGTGGAGGCTCTGAACTCAAACTGCTGTCAATTGTTTTTCTTTGCTTCTGAAAAACACACCAAAACAAAACAAAACAAAACAAAACCCTCCAAAACACCAGAAATCATTTCAAAACATAGGAATCTGTGGTTAGCAGGTAATCAATCTGCTTAATGATAACTTTGTGTGGACAAAGAACATGTCTCATTATTGAGTGAGACACTATAGGGGAGAAAACACAAACCACTGAAGTCTGCCTTCTTTCATACTGGAATCATGGACCAAAGCAACGAATGAGAAGGTGCATTAAAAGCAACCGTATCTGCTGTGAATGAGATGGAAGAATGTGAGGCCCTTTGTTACTGAAGGGAGTGGGAGACTCTTTTTACCACCACAAGCTGTGTATGAATTGATAGATTGAACCAACACTTTAAGATGACCTCTGCAATCAACAGAGAGGCATCTCCTGAGTGTGATACAGACCTCCTAAGCCAGACATCTGGTAGGTGAGATGTACTTACCTCTAGGGATGCCTAACTCTCTCCATTGACTAAGTCAATGAAAGAAAATTAGTATAAGTGTCAGTACAGAAACCTCTCTGAACTGCAGTTAGCGAGGGAAGCAAAATTAAGAGTGTTCAACTGAATGCTCTGATTCTGCATTAGGATGGGATGAATCACACCCTGGAGGCATGGATGTGTCTGTAGTGACTGAAGACAGAGCCAAAGGCAAGTTTTTATGTTGTCTAACTAGCTTTTGCATTAATAGAAGGAGATGAGCAGCACCTCTCCTATGAGGACAGACTGAAAGAGTTGGGGCTGTTGAGTCTGGAGAAGAGGGTTGGAAGGGACCACAAGGATAGTCTAGTTCCAATCCCCCTGCCATGGGCAGAGACACCCTACCCTAGAGCATACCCACAGCCTCATCCAGCCTGGCCTTAAACACCTCCAGGAACAAGGCCTCAACCACCTCCCTGAGCAACCCATTCCAGGCTCTCACCACTCTCATGCTGAACAACTTCCTCCTCACGTCCAGCCTGAACCTACCCATCTCCAGCTTTGCTCCGTTTCCCCTAGTCCTGTCACTCCCTGATATCCTGTATCCCCTCGTTCTGTTGCTGGTTGCCTGAAGACCAACCCCCACCTGGCTACAGCCTCCCTTCAGGTATTTGTAGTGTGATGTGTGTCTTGCCCGATGGACCTCAAGTGGAGCACCTAGCTCAGAAATTACACATAAGCAGATTTTCAGTTTAGCTCTGTTTCTTATGGTCCTTGTCTATTTCTAGATATTCTTTCTGGCTTCTCTGACATCTTCTATCTTTTCCTCCTTTCCCCACTGCCATGGGAATATATCCCCGCTGCATCCAAAAGAGGAATCCTATACAGCCTTCCAGACTGGATTTTCAGATATTCAGACAGGGAAGCATGAACTCAAACACATTAAACAAAGAAACATTTCCCCTTCATTCTGTTTACCCATTTTAGTGGGATTTAATGCAATTGTTAATGTTACTTATAAATGCTTACAGTGCTATTTCATTTTTTTGGGTCCATTTATGTCTCAGTGTACTGTTTGACTAACCAAATTTATCCTAAACAGAAGCCAGATGCTATAAAGCACCTGGAAACTCATGGTCAAGAAATGCCATGTCAAGGGACAGGAATCAAAATCCTTGCTTCTGATCTTCTGCTATTTGTTCTGAACTATAAATTAAACTATGTTCATAAAATTAGACAGGATGCTTTCCCAGAAAGGTATAATTTAGGTAATATAAATTATAGCTCTATCCTGAAACTATAATTTGCTGTTGTATCATTCATGCAATGTATAGATGATAACAGAACATAGGTCAGTTAAATGGTTCTCTCTGCGTGTAATCTGCATAAATCATACACAAAACAGGTCACATCATTGCCTTCTTTTCATTCAGCAGGAAGAGATTCTACTAGGAATGCTCTGTGTTAACAGATGATTTTTTTATTCCCTTTCAAAACAGTTCTCAGCAAATTTCTCTGTTCACCCTCGGCAAAGCTTGCTATTCAATCTCCACCGAGTGCCTGCTCTTCTGCATGCGTAAATTGATTGGCTCCAGGGAATTTTTTTAGGAAGATGCTCTGAGGAAAAGCTTATGTAAGTAATTAGCAGAGCAAATGCCAGTAGATGGCAGTCCTGAATACACAGCATAACTCGTGGGCCTTGAGGCATCCAGCAAAACAACCCGTCAGTGCAATGCAGTTGAGATCTTTAGCACAGCTCTTTGTATGGTTTCTTAGAAAACAGGCTGTAAATGTGCTGAAGCTGTGGCTGCTGTCTCACACCTTCCCGCATATGGGAAACTCTTTTCTCTTTTGAAGTCTTCAGCTTCTAGAGACCAGCCCCTGCACCTAAATAAAGTTAATTGCATTACAGGAATCTTCAGAAGCTTTCAGTCTTTTGCTATTTTTACATTCAAAGCTTTGTGACTTTTGGTGGCAAATTATTTGTGGTTGCTTTGAACTTAGTAAATCCATGCTCACAGGGACCTATAATATATGTAATACATGCCTCGATACCTGGGAAAACAGAATCATAGAATCATAGAATCATAGAATGGTTTAGGTTGGAAGTGACCTCAAATATCACCCAGTTCCAATCCCCTGACATAAGCAGGGACACCTACTACTAGAACAGGTCACTCAAGCCCTCATCCAACCTGGTCTTGAATACCTCCAGGGAGGGAGCATCCACAACCTCCCTGGGCAACCTGTTCCAGTGTCTTGCCACCCTCAATGTAAAGAACCCTTTCCTAACATCTAGATTGAATCTCCCCTCTTCCAGTTTAAACCCATTACCCCTTGTCCTGTCATTATAAGACCTTGTAAACAGTCCCTCCCCAGTCTTCCTATAGGCTCCCCTTCAGATACTGAAAGGCCTCTACAATGTCTGCTCAAAGCCTTCTCTTCTCCAGGCTGAAATGCCCCAGCTTTTCAGGTGAGGAATAATTTTCTACAGTATTGTAACAGCTGCTCAAATACAGAATGCTTTGAATTTCCTTAGCTTGCTGAAGAAGCACAGCCACTCAAAGGGTTAATCCACACTTAGCTCTTTTTTGAGAGCTAGTCCCTTGCTCTGTGTGTCTCCTGAGCCCAGAGCCCATCAAACAGGAGTCTGCTCCCATCCAGAAACTTTTCATGTTTTCATAGTGCAGTGCTCCAGGTTAATATAGCCTAGAAGGACCACATCACACCACAGCCAGAGCAATCACTTGCATGTCTCTGTTGCCCATCTCAGCTCTCCAAAGGGTGTGATGTGAGAGCTTAATGACACATCTCCATGTGTCTGTCCTGCGTGAAGTCTGGAGTCTTGAACTGGAGTCTCATGTCTCCTCATGTGGCCAAAAGAGATTTTGAACTGATTTATTGCCTTTCTCCATCTTTCTCCACTTATTCTCACATCCTTCCTTGGGAATGTCATTAAAGTGCAGCACTCACACTGGATTTAAAACATTTGGCAGCTGTAAAAAGGTTTAACTTTTATGTTTTTGGCTGCACTAGGGCCTGGCCTAATCCAATCCTAATTAAGTGGCATCCAGAAGCCATTTACTCACCAAACTGGGATAATGCAAGGAAATCCCCATAGAACCTTGCAAGAGAACAAACTGTTTAAAGTTCTGTAGGCAGAACTTTAAAAGTTGATGTATCTGTAGCACACCAAAAATGCTTTATGAGACTCTGTGTATTTGTATTTTGTTCTTCATGTACTCCTGAATATCAGTGAGAGTGGAAAGGTAAAACAGAGAACTGAATGGAAAAAAAAAAATGAAATCAAAGCTTTAAAGAAATTCTAAGAAGGATAAGGCCATTAATTATCTTTCTGACCCATGCAACACAAGCGTTCACTGGAGGAGCTGTGAAACTCAGACTAAAAAGAGATGAGACAAGCATGAAGTGACAGCACTGAAACAAACTCAGGGCTTTCAAGGTATTTCCTCAGTATTTTGTAAAATCTGGATGAGTTTTATGCCTTTGCTCAGAGGAAGCCTAGAACTAGTGAATAATGTACACCCTATTCAGCACCTCAAAAAATCAGTGCTGGGACAGACTAGACAACTCTGTTGTTGGTTATTACTTAAATATTCACTGACACTTTCTGGTTTGGCAGACTGGAATTCTATGCTCTCTGGCTGTTTCCAAGCTGTACCATTAGTGTTGCTGTCTCCATGTCTACTGTGAATTTACAAAGACATAGAATCATAGAATCAACCAGGTTGGAAGAGACCTCCAAGATCATCCAGTCCAACCTAGCACCCAGCCCTAGCCAGTCAACTAGACCATGGCACTAAGTGCCTCAGCCAGGCTTTTCTTGAACACCTCCAGGGATGGCAACTCCACCACCTCCCTGGGCAGCCCATTCCAGTGGCAAACCACATGTCTCTACAGGTAGGCTTCTTTATCTGGGAAATTACTAACAAGCCAAATGTTAATGAAATTCCTTAGCTACTAACCCAGGCATTTCTGAAAATGTTTATTCTTTTAGCTACACGACTCCTGTGCAAAGGAAGCTATGTACAAGAGAACAGCCAAGCAACCACAGGCCAAATTTCTGTCACTCACTCCTCATCCCATGAAAGACAGGGAATTTCTTTAGACTTACAGTGAAAGAAAGAGGCTGTGGATACCTGAGTGGTTGTTCCTGATGTCCACAGATCCTGACTGCCTCAGGCTGTGCTATTGAAGTGTGGCATGCCAAGACTTACCACTTCGTAACAGGATGGTTAGACATTGGAATGGGCTGGCCAGAGAGGTGGCTGAGTTACCAACCCTGGATGTGTTTAAAAGTCATTTGAATGTGGTGCTTGGGGATATGGTTTAGGGTGAACCTTGTAGAGTAGGGTTATCATTTTGATTTGGTGATCCTGAGGGTCTTTTCATACTAGAATGATTCTGTGATTCTGTGAAATGTTTCAGATTCATAATTCATGCAGTTATATTATTAGGAGATCAATCTTGATAGACCCTTATTTTTCAATTACTCCAGGGCCACGAGGATGCTCAGAGGGCTGGAGCAGCTCTGCTGTGAGGACAGAATGAAAGAGTTGGGGCTGTTGAGTCTGGAGAAGAGGAGGCTCCCAGGTGACCTTCTTGTGGCCTTCCAGTATCTGAAGGGGGGCTGCAAAAAAGCTGGGGAGGGCTTTTAGGCTATCAGGGAGTGACAGGATTAGGGGGAATGGAGCAAAGCTGGAGGTGGGGAGATTCAGGCTGGACATGAGGAGGAAGCTGTTCAGCATGAGAGTGGTGAGAGCCTGGAATGGGTTGCCCAGGGAGGTGGTTGAGGCCTTGTTCCTGGAGGTGTTTAAGGCCAGGCTGGATGAGGCTGTGGGCAGCCTGATTTAGGGTAGGATGTCCCTGCCCAAGGCAGATGGGGGTTGGAACTAGATGATCCTTGTGATCCCTTCCAACCCTGACTGATTCTATGATTCATTTGTGTTTGTTTGTTTGGGTTTTTTCATTTGTTTGCTTTTAATTTTCCAGTATGTAGCTGGCACCAAAAGCTACTCGGTTGCAATAAAAAACAGCCTTCGAGTTCATGAGATACTACTCAGGTGTCCCCTAGAAGCATGTGAGTCTTTGATTACTTTATGAATCAATAAGTGTTGGATTCTGGTGTTTGTATTTCTGAAAATTTCCTGCAGCTTGCAAAGGTGAACACAAAATAGTGCTTCAAATGATACTCTGCGACCATTCACCTAGCAATACAGCTCCCTGATAAACCCTGTTTAGAATTAAATAGCTGTCTGAATAGCTCTTTTTTTTTTTTTTCTTATGAAGCCATATTTTCAGGTAATAGATCTAAAGTACTATCATTAGTTCAGGAGTGTTATATCCATTTTCCATTTGTGTGACTTGTTTCTCTTTTACAGGGGCTTTGCATTCACGTAAGCCGTTCCGCAGGGTGATATAGAATTAAATGCTAAAGGAAATTCTTGGTACTTGTAACAGAGAATTGGCTGCAGACTTACATCAGCTCATCTGTAAGCGTACAGCTCTCCATGTTATCAATTGCTTCTCTCAAGTCACTCTTCTTTTAGGAGAGACAATGTATATAGGGCTAAAGTTGATGTTATAACCTGCTTGCTACAACAGCAAGCCTAAACCAGCACTTACATTCTCCTGACTTATTTTCCTCATCATTTGTCTAGCACTCTGTGGATATCTCACATATTTCCAGTATCTGAAGGGAGCCTACAGGAAGGCTGGGGAGGGACTATTTACAAGGTCTAGTAATGTCAGGATGAGGGGTAATGGGTTTAAACTGGAAGAGGGGAGATTTAGATTGGATGTTAGGAGGAAGTTCTTTACAGTGAGGGTGGTAAGAGACTGGAACAGGTTGCCCAAGGAGGTTGTGGATGGAAGCAAAGTTGCTCAAGGCCAGGCTGGATGAGGCCTTGAGCAACCTGCTCTAGTGGGATGTGTCCTGCCTATGGCAGGGGGTTGGAGCTGGATGATCCTTGAGGTCCCTTCCAACCTAAAAAATTCTGTGATTCTATGATTTTATGATTCTATGATTCTATGATCTCCATGTTAGCCAGCAGCAGAAGTATTCTGCTTTTATCTGCAGAAGGCTTTTGCAGAGGTAACTCCACAGACTTCTGTTATTTCTCCAAATTAATTCTGGTGCAGAGGAGAGTAGAATTCCACCTACTATTATTTAACTGAGGCATTATAATTACTTCTGGGTTTTTAGCAAGTCTATTATCTCGACTAATAGAAATAAGCACTAAACCAAAAAAACTCTCCAAATGTCATGGAAGATCTCCATTTCCCACATGGATTTCTCTCAAGTCTGCATGGAACTGCAAAATTTTGCAGAGCTTTACTAAGCGTCGTGTAGTCCGAATTCTGAACCAAACACTTGAATCATCACAAACAAGTGATTGGAGACATGAGAAAAATTCCTTCCCACCTGCCCTAAAACACGAGCCAAGCAAACAACTGAAAACACCAACAGTTCCCGGCAATCTTGATGGTAAAAACAGAGGCAGGAATCAGAAGTGTCACTTAGATGATAAACATGGGGAAACCATGGGCAGGTAGTTCGCTCAGCTAAGTGACAGCAGCAGTATGTTGAAGAAAAAGTAAGGCAAAAGCAAGAATTTCAGCATGTATTCATGGGTATCCATGTTGCCATGGCAACTTCTCAATGGAATAAAGTATTTTCTCCTTTCTTTGGGGATTAAAAATAGAGAGAGAGAGAGAGAGAGAGAGAGATGCTGGTCTTCAAAACAGGCACTTTACTTTGATTATCTTTTTAAACCTCTAACTGTTTTCTAACATAGCAGACATTATTTTGTTATTCTTTGGAAAAAGACTTAAAATGCTAAAAAGCACCCCATATTATAGATGTGCTGTTCAAAAGGTTTCTCTTGCCCTCTTTTTATTTTGAATGCTTACTAAAAGCCTAAATTCCTTCACATGTATGGATCCTCCTCTTTTTATTCCCCCCCACCGCCCCAAGCTATGGAGCTTGGATAATGAGCGTATTCTGCAGCAGATCCCTGGCTGTTTTCCGGTACATGCTAAGGCTATTTTTATTCCTTTTTTTGATTTTCTGGACTAAGAATCCAACCTTTCTCTTTGTGCTAATTGAAGGAATGCTATCAGTGGTTAATCCTTCATAAGCAGTTGTTTAAATTTGGATTCAAGGCTAATAAAAAAATAGCAGTTTGCATTGTATCTTCACCCCAAACTCACTGAAAATGCAGATCTGTTCAATCTCTCTCTGGATAAGTGTGGTGGTTTGGTTGTCGTTGCCCCCCAGACTTTAGAAATCACCCAGACTAGACTCAGCCAGCTCTGGAAATTTTGAATGAAGCTTATATTTTGAGCTAGCTAGAATGTTTTAGTGAGAAGAACTAGATAATAGGCTGAGAAATTAAAGCAATGATGACGTCTACTTCGCTCACAGTCTTTCTGAGATGTGTAGAAAGGAAAAGCAAAACATTAGATAAAGTCACTTTGCTCTGCACTTCACTTGGGGACTTCACTCTGGGCTGTGCTCTCAGCTCTTTGCCTGCTGGGGAGCTCGGTCTGCTGGCTGAACTCCATCTTGCTTTCTAACCTCACCCTCCATTTGCTTCTTGGCTGATTCACCTTGCTTCTTAATCCCTCTGGCCAAACCTCCATTCTTCCATCAGAGATATACAAAGGCAGATGTTGTTGATGGGGAATAATGTCTTTTTTTTTTTTTTTTGGAGGTAAAGTTATTGTAGTCTTAGAATCGTAGAATCATTGAATCAATCAGGTTGGAAAAGACCTCCAAAATCATCCAGCCCTACCCAGTCAACTAGAATCATAGAATCAGTCAGGGTTGGAAGGAACCACAAGGATCATCTAGTTGCAATCCTCCTGTCATGGGCAGGGACACCTTAGCCTAGATGAGGCTGGCCAGAGCCTCATCCAGCCTAGCCTTAAACACCTTCAGGTATGGGGCCTCAACCACCTCATTGGGCAACCCATTCCAGAATCTCCCCACCTCCAGCTTTACTCCATTCCCCCTAGTCCAGTCACTACCTGATAGCCTAAAAAGTCAAGCTCTACTCCACTCTGGTGAGACTCCACCTGGAGTACTGCATCCAGTTCTGGATCCCCTATTAGAAGAAGGATGTGAACATAGAAGTGTGTCCAGAGAAAGGCCACGAGGATGCTCAGAGGGCTGGAGCACCTCTCCTATGAGGACAGACAGAGAGTTGGGGCTGTTCAGTCTGGAGAAGAGGAGGCTCCAAAGTGACCTTATTGTGGTCTTTCAATATCTGAAGGGGGCCTACAAAAAAGCTAGGAAAGGACTTTTTAGGCTCTCAGGGAGTGACAGGACTAGGGGGGAATTCAGACTGGATGCGAGGAGGAAGTTCTTCAGCATGGGAGTGGTGAGAGCCTGGAATGGGGGAATGGGTTGCCCAGGGAGGTGGTTGAGGCCCCATCCCTGGAGGTGTTTAAGGCCAGGCTGGATGAGGCTGTGGGCAGCCTGCTCTAGGGTAGGGTGTCCCTGCTTATGGCAGGGGGGTTTGAACTAGACTATCCTTGTGGTCCCTTTCAACCCTGACTGATTCTATGATTCTATGGTAGATTTATACTGTTAGAAATTAGCAGAATCTTAGAAAAGCCATGCCTGTAGCTTTATTTGTTTTACAGATACATCTACACTGGTGAATTAAATGTGACCAGGAAATTCCCTCACCACTGCAGCCAAATGACATGAAATAATCCATGGTTTTATTCCAGTACAATCATTTTAGTCTCCCAAACAGGGTGGCTAGATGCACACATTATTGTGAAAACGATCTCTGAAGAGTACATTTCTGGGGGAGCACTGTCCAATAGGTACAAAATGTATGACAGAAAACAAGTTTGTTACAGTATATGTTTGAATTTCCAGGTATATATACACAGCCTATATTGTTAAGAGGACACAGATCAAGACTAAACACAGTATAATCAACCCAGCTGGTTGCTGTTTTGTCCTGATAGAGCATCAGAGAGCTGCTGGAGCTTTTATCTCTTTCGCTTTTCATTAAATCACTAAAACTGCCCAAACCTTCATTTGGACTGTTGCTACAGAAATAAATAGAACAAAGAGAGATTTACACCAACATAATCATAGACTTCAGTGCCAGAAGGGACTGTTGCTATTGTCTTGATGGAGTGTGTCTATGGAAGCCAATAGACCTTTGTCACTGTATTTCAGGCGATGTGGCAGTAATGAGCAAGAGACAAAAATATGTCTAGAAACTCTCAGCATTAGAACAGCACAACACAGCTCAGCTACATAAGAACACATAACCTATGTAAATATGCACATTTACCTTGATTTAATTTGCAGTGCTTTTAAGTGGCAGGAATATCTGTTGAATTCTTAGCTCCTCTGAGCAGCAGAGATTACTTCTTATATATTTACATGAACTACATAGCTGGTTCTTCTTCATTCTAAAGAATCACTTTGTTTCTTTGGTTTGCTGTGTTGCTTTGTGGGTTTTTTTTGGTTGTGCTTGGGTTTTTTGTTGTGTTTGGGGTTTTTTTTGTTTTGTGGGGGCTTTTTGTTATGTTTTTTATTAGTTTGGGATTTTTTTGAAATGGAAATCAGACAACTGCATAGTTTTTAACTCTTGGACAGAAGAAAGCACTGGGAGATGGGTAGAGCCTCTGCAAACTGTTTTTATTTCCATCATTGAGGCCTTGAGCAAGCTGCTCTAGTGGGAGGTGTCCCTGCCTACGGCAGGGGGTTGGAGCTGGATGATCCTTGAGGTCCCTTCCAACCTAAACCATTCTATGATTCTATGATTCAGTCACCAATTGCCTTGCAAAGGTGCACCAACAATTTGTGCAGATAAATCCTGGTTTATTTTCTCATCAGACTCCTTCAGCAACCTGTTTAGCCTGCTAAAGGACATACCTGAAAACAATGGCATAAATTTTCTTCCTTTCACCCTAACTCTGGGTTCTTAATTAAGCAGCCTAAATCCTCCATTCAGAAAGAGAAGAGACAAACGAACACCTCTAAATGAAGAATATCTCCCCATACAATCTGAATTGCTCTCTGATGGTGCTTATTGTTTTCTTCAGGAACATTTAAGAGAATGAAACTTGGCCAAGCTCCAAGATTGCATACCTCACTTTTGCACCCAAAGTCAAGTAGGATAATTGTGTCACAATCAATCTTTCCCTTCCCCTCCTCCCCTTGAACCATCCTTACCTGCCACGAGGAAAAAAATGATGCTGGGCTGAGTAAATTAGGGTTGGTAGGATGTCTGCCACCCATGTATTCGTCTGTGCAGACTGCACAGTCCTCTGCATCTCTCCAGTCCCAGTAGGGGATAGTGAAGTTCTCATCACCTGTTATCTTCTGGATCTCACGTTCCCACAGCAGCAGAAAGACTCGATGCCAGGGCAGAAAGCCAGGGGCTTCATGGGCAAAATCAATGTCCCGCCATACATTGGACCCACCTAAAAGCGTGTCTCGAGAGGCATAGTAATGCATCCACACAAAGAGGTCATACACGTTGATGTTTCTGAACATGGGGTTGGAGCCATTGTTCATCTGAGTATACGTGCCAGTAGCAATAACGTAGTCCTGGTTAGGGGTGTTCTTTGCCAAGTTAAGGTAGGCAAGAAACTTGTCTTTCTCACTGGTAGTGAGCTGGAAGATGTTTCTTCTTGTTCTCAGTTGCCGTTCAGTGCAATTTCGTCCTGAGAAACCAAACTTGCATTCCCCACAGTTGAATCCCATGAAGTTGCCTTCACATTTACATGTCCGGTTGTAAAACACAGAGGGCCAGTCCTCTCTGTCATCCACTCCCGAGAAAGGGAACTGTGGTCCCAGTGGAGCCTGAGAGAGAAGAATATTCTGACAAGTCCCTCTGTTAGAAAGCTCCCCACAGGGAGACCCATCTCCATCCCAAGGTGGGCAGCACTCCTTCTTCAGCAAGCTCTGTGTGTTTGCACAGACTCTGGGGAACTGTGCGGTGGATAGCTGAAGGAAACCTAGCAGGAAACCCATGGCAAACAACGACATCCTTACAAAGCAGCAGGAGAGCATTTGAGTTATGCTTCAGTGCATGGAGTGCTCTCTCTGACCTCTCCAAAGTTCTGTGTGTGAAAGAAATTCCTCCTCTCTGCCAAGAATGTTTCACTCCTGACTTCTGCCACAGTTCACCCTCCAGTGTCCTTCCCCATTCCTACCCTGGATGCATTTACACACAAAATACACCTCAAAGTTAATCTGATTATCACATGTTCTGGGTAAGAGACAAGTGACTTTTTTCTCCACCCCCTACAGATTTCAAAATACAGGCATTTATTATAAACTTTCATCTTCTGCCTAGCACATGATTGCTTTCCCCTGGCAATTGGAGAGGAAGTAAAATTAAAACTTGGGCACAGAAACAATCCCCTGTTTGATTATATGCTTTAGAGTCAATGGTTGTTTAAAAAAAGACCCAGAAGAATATCATCAGTTAAATAAGTCAATCTAAAAATGAGAAAATAAAAAATTCTGGGGTAAGAGACCTAATTTATTTAAGAGGAAGCAAACATAGGATGTGGTCTGATTAAGTGTGAATGTAAGGTAGAATCAGAACGAATAGCCTGGCTTGGCACTTTTATGTTCAGTGTAAGCTGCCTTTCCCAAGCCAGTATAGAGCAAATTAACTGAACAAGACAAGTAATAAGCTTTTCAGAACAAAAAAAAACCCAAAAACCCACACCCTGTTTTATTTCCCTAGAATCCACAATGCTTCACACTCTGAAATCTGCAAGCAAATTTTCTATAAAGTTTTGTGGGGAATACAGGCAATATGCCAGTAGATTTGCAGAAAGGGTTTTAAATAGCTGCCTCTGAACCTGGAAAAAAAACTTCACTCCTGTTTTCCTCCCTTCAAAAAGTTTGCAAAGTTCATATCTGGTTTTGGTTGCTTGGTTCTTTTTAGTTGGTTTGGTTGGTTGGTTGGGTTCAGCTTTTGGATTGAGTATGTCTCTTCTTTATTCCAACACTTATTAGTACAGAATAGAATAGAATAAAATCAACCAGTTTGGAAGAGACCTCCAAGATCATCCAGTCCAACCTAGCACCGAGCCCTGTCCAATCAACTAGACCATGGCACTAAATGCCTCAGCCAGGCTTTGCTTGAACACCTCCAGGGACACTGACTCCACCACCTCCCTGGGCAGCCCATTCCAATGCCAACCACTCTCCCTGGCAAGAACTTCCTCCTAACATCCACCCTGTACTTCCCTCGGCACAACTTGAGGCTGTGTCCCCTTGTTCTGTTGCTGATTGCCTGGGAGAAGAGACCAACCCCCACCTGGCTACAGCCTCCCTTCAGGTAGTTTTTGACAGCAATGAGGTCACCCCTGAGCTGCCTCTTCTCCAGACATTGTGTTGGAATTGTGTCTCTTCTTTATTCCAACACTTATTGTGTGGCAAGAGTTAACAAAGATGACTGGGTAGCATTAGAAGTCAAACAATACATGAAGATGCTCCTTGAAGCAGCTGCACAGTCCTTGTTTTACTGCTGCTGGACCAAACGCACGTGAATTAGCTACACTCTTCCTCAGCTACCATTGTTCCGAGCAAGTGTGGGTTTGTTTGATTTATTAAGTTACTAAAAGCATTGCCAATTATTTCCTTATGCTGAGGGAGAATTCCAGCTGGGCAGGAAAAAACGTATAGGCAAATGAAGTGAGAACTTTGCTGGGAAATGATGCCTTTTGCTGGAATCAGCAGGCCATCACATGACTGTGCTGAGGAGCACGAGGTGCTTTAATCCTGCAGGCTTCTATGCCTCAGGTATTCAGGAGATTATCCCCAGAGCTCTGGTGCCAGGGAGCCTGTGATGGGAGAACTGGAAGCAAGAAGAGCAAAGGAAAAGGAGTTGTCTTTAAAGAAAAAATATTTCTACCCACAGGCTGATGTTTACTGTTGGTTGACTGATTCCCCTGGTTTCCCTGCTAGGCTTGTGAAACAGATTTGATCACAGAAATGTTGCCTGTTTGACTTATTTTATTTTCTCTGTGTCTGACTGTTTGGGGAACTTTTCAAATTTATTTTGCTTACTGTTCTTCCTGTGGAGGCTAGTGTAAAACTACCACACAGGAGAAGAGATTAAGCTCTGAGGATAAAGATGTGTATTTTTTAGTTTTCACTGGAAAGCTACAAGGATTGGGAAGGGCTTGAAGGTAGAGCCTCAGAACAAACCAGAATATCCCCCAGATAGGATTCTATGATTCTATCATTCCATGACTCTATGATTCTAATTTATTTTGGCAGACAGTCCTACACACAAATACATTTAATATCTTATTTTTGTATTTAAATTAGAATGTTCAGTGTTAAAAAATAGGAATCTGAACCTTGACAGTTGTCATATGACAAGTTTCTGAAGCAGCTAGTTAACAGAAGAATCCCCTTGTGCAGCGGCATGAATGAGGAGTTCTGCCTGAGAAATGTGACTTGAGGAGCAGCATACGCCCTTCCTGACCTACTGCTGAAAAGAGTCCTGTGCTGAATAACTGCCAGTGATTCAGAGAGCAGTTGGGAAATCAAACTTCCCATACCTTAACATCCATAAGCATTGCAACTGCAAGAAAATAAGAGTTCCTATTCCACTGTGCGACTGCAGAATCACCAAAACATGAGATTGTCACACATTGCATGCTGCATCTGAGCAAAATTCTCTTCATTAAAAAGACCATAAGGGACTTTCCATCTCTTTTGCGCTTCAACCCAGCACTCTCTGTTCCATTGTTCATCTAATAAAGCCATCATATCTACATGAAGTTTGGGCATAAGTGGAATTTAGGCTTTTTGTCTGAGAACTCTTTCCCTTATATTCTGCCAGTGGGTTGACATCACAGAATCACAGAATCAACCAGGTTGGAAAAGACCTTCAAGATCATTGAGTCCAACTTATCACCCAGAACCTTCTACTTCACTAAACCATGGCACTAAGTGCCTCATCCAGCCTCCTTTTGTACATATCAAGGGACAGCGACTCCACCACCTCCCTGGGCAGCCATTCCAACGCAAATCACTCTCTCTGTCAAGAACTTCCTCCTAACATCCAACCTAGACCTCCCCCAGCTCAACTTGAGACTGTGTCCCTTCGTCCTATTGCTGGTTGCCTGGGGGAAGAGACCGACCCCCACCTGGCTACAGCCTCCAGGTAGTTGTAGACATCAATGAGGTCACCCCTGAGCCTTCTCTTCTCCAGAATAAACATCCCCAGCTCCCTCAGCCTCTCCTCACAGAGCTGTGTTCCAGGCCCCTCACCAGCTTTGTCCCCCTTCTCTGGACACGTTCCAGTATCTCAGATTTGCAGCATCATGTTGCAATATTAAACCAAGCTTTTCAAAGACATGGCTTGTGGATTTCTGACGTGCTAATGGACAAAGAAAGGGAATAACTCAAGCAAAATCCAATGGCATCGAATAGAGGTTCATTTTCCCTCATAAAAATAACTCTTGGTCTCATCAGATGTGATTTGGCTTGTCTTCAAAGACCATTTCTTCCTTGTGGAAGATGTCACAAGAAATTCCATTTCTGGGCTACTGATACAGAAGCAATAAAAGTTTCAAGTAATATTAGTCAGTTAAAAAAAAATCTGATAGCTAAATAATAACAGGAAGAAATTATCTCTCAATATTGCTTGTTAACATTTAGAAATTCTGTGGGGATTTTAAGGTCCAATTAGCAACGTTGAGGGGGGGATAAAATTAAATATAGGATGGGAAAATGTAATTATTTTTAAATTCAGGTATGGAACTGTGAAGAAACAAAGGCTGCATGGATTTTTCAGCTCATGTTGCTCAGTTCCAGTGGAAAGAAAAACAGCCAAGAGAAAAAACAAACATGAGAAAAAAAATGGTTATTTGAGATGGATAAGTTATTCAAGATGGACCTTTGGATAATGGCAAAGCACTGACAAATGAAGGAAAGCTAGTCTATGAACCATCCAGGAAATTTCATCTGACAAACAGACTCTCATTGTAGTCTCAGATCCTCACCTGTTCCTTGCTGTTCAGCACCAGAATCCTCTTGTCCTGCATAATACATCTGATTTCAGATGTTTCCTTGAGCTCATGCTGAGCCTGCATGTGGCAGAAGGGCTCCCCAGTTGAAGAGGGACAGGGATCTGATGGAGAGGGTCCAGCAGAGGGCAGAGAGGATGAGTAGGGGACTGGAGGGCATGGCTTATGAGGAGAGGCTGAGGCACCTGGGGCTTTTTAGTTTGGAGAACAGAAGACTGGGAGGGGATTTGATAAATGTTTATAGGTACCTGAAGGCTGCCAGGAGTGGGGGGACAGGCTCTGCTCACTTGCTCCCTGGGATAGGACAAGGAGCAATGCGTGTAAATTGGAGTAAAAGAGGTTCTGCCTCAACACAAGGGGGAATTTCTTTACTGTAAGGGTCACAGAGTACTGGAATAGGCTTCCTAGAGAAGTTGTGGAGTCTCCTTCTCTGGAGACTTTCAAGGCCTGTCTGGCTGTGTTCCCCTGTGATCTGTGATAGATAGTATTGTCCTGCTCTGGCAGCGAGGTTGATCGATGATCTCCTTGAGTCTTTTCCAACCCCTAACATCCTGTGATCCTGTGATAAAGCATCATTGCTTTCCTTTCCCATGACATGTGTTCCAGATGGAGCTATCAGACTCTGCAGTGGCTTGCCAGTGAGCCAAAGTTGGTTCCTGTACCTCAGGAGAAAGAAAACAGGACTAGATATAGGATGATTAAGGATCATAGACACTATGTTGTGGTCAAATCCTGAATGAAAAATACCTCTCCTGTTTGATGATTAGAAAGTGAGAATTTCATTAAGTTCAATCCTACTAATTGAATTTGCTCATGGCTTGTGTGGGTGGACACTACACTGGGTGAAAAACTGTCTGCCTGAGTCCAAAGAGTGGTGGTGGATGGAGTTAAATCCAGTTCTGTGAATTCAGTTGGTGGGTGGTCACTAGCGGCGTTCCCCAGGGCTCAGTTTTAGGGGCTGTTCTCTTCAACATCTTTATCAGTGATCTGGGTGAGGGGATTGAGTGCACCCTCAGTAAGTTTGCAGATAACACCAAGTTGGGTGGAAGTGTTGATCTGCTCAAAGGTATAAGGCTCTGAAAAGAGATCTGGACAGGCTAGATTGGTGAGCCAAGGTAAGCTGTATGATGCTGAAGAAGGCTAAGTGCCAGGACCTGCACTTGTGCCACAACAGCCCTATGCAGTGCTACAGGCTTGAGGAGGAGTGACAGAAAAAGACCTGGTGGTGCTGTTTGACAGCCATCTGAACATGAACCAGCAGTCTTAGCACTGATAAATCAGTCAGAGAATCCAAGATTGGTGCTTTATTTCATGGGCTTTATAGTGTATGCAAAGAGAAGAAATACTTGTTTTAACAAAAACATAAAGGTGTGGACGGATGATATTTTGGTTGGTCACACAAAGTTATTCTATCATTTTAACAACATCCAACAAGTGAGTTTTACTGGATCGATGGTTTTATTATGTGGCCATGTAATGTTTGATCTGATTCTGGGAGCCCTGAAGACACACTAGTGCACTAGAAAATGGATACTCATATTGGTCTGAAAATGTAAGCTAGATATTGCAGATGACATCAAGGAGTAAGAGAAAAAGGCACTGAGCTGCAGTTCAAAGCAGGTGAGAAAAGGCACTGGTGCAATTAAAGCAACAAAAGTATAGAAAGGAAAGGGGCAGTGTTCCCCTCTTATAGACTAAAGGTAGTAAGAAAGTAATTACTGAACTATCAATACACAGTCTACACAATCTGGGGTTTTGCTGCAGGCAACACACAACTAACTCATACCTATCAGACTTGATGACAGGACAGCATCTAAAGGGGGTGCCGAAGCACTATTTTCTGTGGTCTTATTACCCTCTGCACCTCACCTCTGCTTTCAGCTCTCTGCTGAAGGGCAGCCTGACTTCCAGCTTTTTGGGAGCATGCTGTCCAGATCGGAATTTTTGGGAAGTGTTTCTCAATGCTTTCCTATCAGCTTTCAAAAGAGAAGTATTATACATTTTTTTTTTACTACTGTGTGGTTGATATGTGAATTTGATCTTTATAGCAGGCTAGAGCCCAGGTTTAACTAGGTGGATAATAGTGTGTTGCTGGAGGAAATCCCTATCTTATCTAGCAGCTCACTGTGGCTGAAAGCACAGAAAGTTTTTCAGTGACCTGCCAGGAAACTATTTATATTGTTTTGCTGAGTTAATGTTCTGGCCTGCTGAGGGGTCAGACAAGCAATCTAACTCATGCAAAAATAGTGGTGGAAGTGACTAGGAGAGAGACAAAGGCAGTCCCTGCTCCCCTGGAGGCCTCTTGGACTGGCTCACCCATTTTGCGAAGCTGCGTCCTTTGCCCTTGTGGCTGGTACCCCACAGCTGTGTCTGTCACCTGCAGAGTCTTAGTCTTGCAGTTAAAAATCTTCCTCCTTATAGGAGTGTCTTCTGTTAAACTCATCTCTCTGCAGGTTGACTGAAGAGAATCTCCCTCCTGGGCTGTGCACTGTGCTTGGCTCCCCTTCAGGAATAACTGTCTATTAAGTGTCTCTAGGCCCTTCTCACAGACTTGCTCTGCTCTATTTATCCATATCTGCAGAGACACAGAAGAATAAGAAAAACTCTTAGTAGCTGCCTATTGGATTTGTGTGTGGGCATGCTTTGGAAAACAGACTAGGACAAGGAGTGATGGGTGCAAGTTGCAGCACAAGAGGTTCCACCTCAACACAAAGGGGAACTTCTTTGCTGTAAGGGCCACAGAGCACTGAAATAAGCTCCCCAGAGAGGGTGTGGAGTCTCCTTCTCTGGAGCCTTTCAAGGCCTGTCTGGATGCATTCCCCTGTGATCTGTGCTAGATTGTGTGGTCCTGCTCTGGCAGTGGGGTTGGACTCAATGATCTCCTTGGGTCCCTTCCAACCCCTAACATCCTGTGATCCTGTGAACAGTTAATCAAATACTGTATTAAAACCATGAGAGTGCCATTTAGCACAGAGAAAGTTTCAGCAGCTCTTGGTGGTAAGGCAAACACATCTTTGCAATGTCAAAAATGAAATTTGGAAAAGGGATGAGAGAATGAGTTGAGACAGGTACATGTTTATAAACCATCTGGGACACTTTGAAGCTGAGGTCACCTCATATAACCTCTTCTGAGCAAAGAGTAACTGGGCTTCCATGAAACCTTGCCCTTGCTTGTAAATAGAAGGGAGATTTGTGTATCAGATATACAGTTCACATTTTTTTTTCCTTATGTTTATGCATACATTATTTTAGTAACAAATCAGTCCTCTTAACATGCTACCAAGAATTCCTTTGAATGCTTTAAAATGGTGAAGAGAATGCTACAGTTGTTCTAAAGTATATCCCAGAGATTTGCTGAGATAAATCAAAATGTTGCAGATGGGAAAAGAGAGCTGAATTTTTCATATGTATAGAATATTCTAGTTCTACTGGCAAATATGTATACACAGAAGAAATCAATCTCATATATTGCATTCAGATCTTTTTCCTTTCAATACTGTCCTAACCTGCAGTGAGCTGTACCTTCTCTGGGTTTGAAAGCAACTTAGCCATCTAGAATTTCAGATACCTCAGACAACCCCTTACACATCATGGCTTTTTATTGCTAATTTATTCTTAACATCTACATCTTTTGCTTTGCCTGAAACTCTCTTATTTTGGTAACTCTAGTAGAAGGAGAAAATCAGATAAAACCAGGATGATGAAAACTGCAAGATACAGGCATTTTCCATGAGACATGACAGAAGAAAGCAAGCTGTGGAAAGCAAATATTCCCTGATCTTCCAGACTTCAACTCTGCATCTGCTTATTTTTGCAAGGTTTTCAAGTGGGACCTCCCTTGCTGCAATGGGTAAGACAGAGCTGATCTGCAAGTCCAACGTGCCCATGGGAGAGTGCCACACATCTTCCTTTGGGAGTGCCACGCATCTTCCTCTTGCTTCCCCTGCTTAGCAGAGAAGGAAAGATCATGTGGTTCTTCAGTCCTAGATCACTGCAGGGAGAAAATGCAGATAATAAAGTAGGCAATTATAATAGCTCCACTCACATTTCTATTAATTTAAACCTCTCTACAGCATATGAAAGATAAGGGGAAAAGACATACATTGTTTAGAATTCAGAAAATCTTATTAACCTTCCACAACTGTCTGGCAATACTCAAAGGCCCAGCTTCACAAAAGATTCAAACATTAGATGCAGTTTCTGCTTATCCCCACCTTCCAAATAATGACTGTAATGAAGAATCAAGTTGTACTGAATTTGACTTTCTCAGAAGAGCTTCACTAATTAATCCACAGCTAAATAAATATATAAATCAGACCTTGCCATTCAATTTTAATGCAAACCGTAGATAGGAAACTCAGTTTTTTTACGCTGCAAACTCTCTGAACAAAGGACAAAATGTCTTGCTAAGACCTTCAGCACTGCTTCCAAAGTAAGGCACAATGATTCTGATCATAATGGACAGATTTGAACTGCACCCACATATCCATTTTCCTATTTTTTTTCTTTGTTTGTTGCCATTATGATGATGTATTAAATAGCCAAAAAAGATGTTGTCCTTCCTACACATCATAGGCAAGATTCATAGAGTCATAGAATCAACCAGGTTGCGAGAGACCTCCAAGATCATCCAGTCCAGCCTATCACCCAGTGGGCTAGTTTGAAGCTAGCCAGAGTGTTTTGGTGAGAGTAATTAGATCACCTACTTCACTCATAGGCTTGCAGAGATGTATAAGAACTAGAGAAAAGATATAGAGAAGGCAGATGCTCTCTGTCCAGGTTGTGGGCTGCATTTATCTCTCTAACCTAACCTGCCATGTCTCTGATTAATCCATCTGCTTCCTAACCTCCCTGGCCAACCCTCCAATCTTCCTTGCACACAAGGCAACATTTCAGGTAAGGTAGAGAGGTGTGGGAGAAGGTGAAAGGTGAATATACCTTGTATATTTCTGTATCTAACTGTATATACTGTACATATCTGCTTGTATATTGTGCTAAGTTGTAAATATAAAGCTTCATTCAATTTTCAGAGCCTGCTGAGTCTAGTCTGGGTGATTTCCAAAGTGGAGGTGCAGTGGGGGGGCGGATAACACCCAAACCATCACATCCAGACCTATCCAGTCAACTAGACCATGGCACTAAGTGCCTCAGTCAGGCTTCTCTTGAGCACTTCCAGGGAGGGCACCTCCACCACCTCCCTGGGTAGCCCTTTCCAATGGTAAATCACTCTCTCTAGGAAGAACTTCCTCCTAATATCCAGCCTAGATCTCCCCCAGCACAGCTTGGGACTATGTCCCCTTGTTCTGTTGGTGGCTGCCTGGCAAAAGAGACCAACCCCACCTGGCCACAGCCTCCCTTCAGGTAGTTGTAGACAGCAATGAAGTCACCCCTGAGCCTGAGATTCCTGTGACTGAAACGTTTAAATTAACCTTAAATTATTCCTAGCCACATGGGATGGACTTGACCTAAGCAATTTCATCATTAAAATCTTTTTGTCAAGGTATGGTTTAATCAAAAAATCCAAATTTAGTACATAGGAAGTCTAGAAGAAAGACTCAGAACATATAAAGTATTGATTGAGTTCTCAAAGAAATAATTTGGCAGATCTCCTGGGATGTGGGAGAAAGTTCCAAATGGAACTTTATTCCGTTCCTTACATTTTCATAAAAATACCACAAGCCCTCATCCTTATGTTGGGATTCTTTTGTCACCCACTCTCTTGTCTTCAGATGCATCAGGCACAAGTTGCCTGTCTCCCTGCAAGAAATATCTATCTATATTCTAAAAGTATTCAGAGAAGGGCAACAAAGCTGGTGAGAGGCCTGGAACACATCCCTATGAGGAGAGGCTGAAGGAACTGGGGTTGTTTAGCCTGGAGAAGAGGAAGCTCAGGGGTGACCTCATTGCTGCCTACAACTAGCTGAAGGAAGGCTGTAGCCAGATGGGGATTCGTATCTACTCCCAGGCAAGCAGGAACAGAACAAGGGGACACAGGCTCAAATTGTGCTGGGGGAGGTCTAGGCTGGATGTTAGGAGGAAGTTGTTGACAGAGAGAGTGATTTGCCATTGGAAAGGGTTGCCCAGGGAGGTGATGGAGTCACCGTCCCTGGAGGAGTTCAAGCAAAGCCTGGCTGAGGCACTTAGTGCCATGGTCTAGTTGATTGGACAGGGCTGGGTTGCTAGGTTGGACTGGATGATCTTGGAGGTTTCTTCCAACCCAGTTGATTCTATGATTTTATGATTCTGTGATTCTATGTGCAAATGTTGTTTTCTGTGTGTGGGTATGCTGACCAGTTGGGGAGAGCAGGCTGACACAAAGTGCTGATTCATACCAACAGCAAACTGTTTCAGGGACTGACATTTTAGTGGAGTGCGGCAAAGCAGGACATTTGGAGAGATTTGGTCTGCCACACTTATATTGAGTTACTAAGCTTTTAGAATAAATTCAGTGCAAAACACTGAAAAGGTTTTGCTAGATGAAGCTTTGTGGATGTTAGTAGATTTTATCCTGGTCTAGCTCTAAGTACATCCAGGTGTGTTTCAAAGTTGGTCATCCACTCACAGGAAACACGACCACATTTAACGTTATGCTTTTAAACATGTGGCAACTGGAGGACAGTGTTGTTCATTTTGCTAGCAGGTGCCTATCAGCACCATCAAAGCTGGCTTCATTACTGAGGAGTGGTGAGGATGGCATGACAGAAGTAACGAAATTGGGTCATACTGTGAAAATTACTGACAATGTGCATGCAGTTAATCTTCATTGCCCCTTATACCAAATTTGATCCAATAATGGTGATGAGAGAATTGGACTTCAACCCCTTTAGTAGAAGCTTTTTTTCTTGAGGAGTCTACTTTTTGAGGGGGTATTTTACCATTATTTTGAAGATCAAGCTTAAAAGCAAATACTGCCTCAATGCTGTGATTTGATTTCAGATTCCCCCATGGTAAATATATAAAGCTCAGAAATCCCTTAAAACATTTGCCTGTAACTTTTCTATATAGAGTGATGCCTCAAGTTTTCTAGGTCTGATATTTTGAGATCTCCAGAACTAGAAGTGTCAGTTCTGCTCTACTTTTGGGAATGCTTTCATTTTATGGGCCAAACCTCCTGTTTCATCTTTCAGTGCTTGAAAAGCGTTGGACTTCAGCCTGACTATTTGGGTAACTGGTATTTTGCTGGCAAGTTACTTTTATGGATGACTTATTTTCTGATTTTTGTGGGTCTCATATTCCTTGCATGTTAGCAGACTAATGGATAGAATTCAACCACTCAAAGAATGTCAGTTCTGCAACTGTATTTAGCATGTTGACATCTCAATATCAGTTATCATGGAAGTAAAGGGATATTTTCCTTTTGCTAAACGTGTTCCCACACCCAGTGCCTGCTCCTGCTCCTGGGAGATATGTAGTAGTAGTAATGAGGTACTAGCACAGCTCTCTTGTTCTCACTCTGGCTGTTTCTTCCTTCTTGTGATCAGTATTGATTATGCACATTTGAAATTATTACCAGAAACACTCAATGACATGGGCAAAATCTTAAGGCTCTTTCATTTTAAAGACTAAAGTGGTGTCAAAATCTCTTTAATCTGTGCTTTGCCTACTGTAGGCTGTTACCCCTGGATTCCCATGTTTCACTTGATAACTTGTGATTGAACTCTGTTAGTCCTTTTACTCTGACATGTCAAATCAGTTTTCACCACTCAGGTGATCTGATTAACTGCACTGGAATTGGGCAAAATGATAATTCTTGCAAATTTGTACTAATAAAAATCCTCACAGGAGCAAGACCTTCTGGATTCATTAAATATTCCTAGCAGTGTAAAACATACTGCAAGTCAATTGCAGTGAACATATACTGAGTCTTGGTAGCTCAAATGCAAGCTTTGCCCTAAATTTATATTAGCTAAATTATTAATAGACTTGTTTACAGAAACAGGACAGAGCAAAGCTAGTAACAAACCAAACCAATGCATGGGCATGCCATGCTTTTAAACTATCTCTGCATACATTTGATCACAGGATTACAGGATGTTAGGGGTTGGAAGGGACTCAAGGAGATCATCCAGTCCAACCCCCCTGTCAGAGTAGGACAATACTATCTATCAGATCACACATGAACACATCCAGACAGGCCTTGAAAGTCTCCAGAGAAGGAGACCCCACAACCGCTCAGGTAAGCCTAGTTGTACATCTACATTGTAGAACTCTAAAATCTGGTGAGGTGTGGCTGCTGCTGGATGCTTTAACACTGAAGTGTTTTTCATTTGACAGCTGGTGAATTACATCTTTTTTAAAAAAATATTTCATGTATGATCTAAATACACAGATATTGACTACTGCTGAAAAAAAATGTGGGATGCTTGCAGCTCTGCTTCCTACCAATAGCAAAACAGTGCATATCACACGCAGAGCTTTATATAGCAGATGCGATAACCGAGTCAATACAAATGAATGAAACTCCAAATAGAACTCATATGCCCTAACTTTTTTTGTCCAGACTTCAGCTGCTAAGAGTGGGCTTCCTTCAGAGGAAATGTCAGCAGCTCAAGAGTGCAGTTATTGCACCTTCCAAGATAGTTCTGTTTAACCACTTTCAGAAAGTGACAATTTCACTCCATTACTACAAAGAAAAGATAAAGTGACCAGCCCAGACTCAGACATCTGAAGCAGGGTAAGATGTAAGAAAGGTGATTTTAACCTTGTGTTCAACTGTGCATTTTCTCACCAGAGTCAGCCCGACCAGCCCCAGAACTCAGCATAGATGCTATTTGCTGCCCACCGGTATGAAACTGTTTTGTAATCTGCTTCCCTGTTTCTTAAAAGCAGCTGAAATAAAAACAGCCCTGAATGAGTTACTGATTGAATTACCAAAGTCATCTATCATGAAACCAAGCTTGCATATGCATTTATTTTTCAGCCACACTGATAATTCTATTCTAATCCTACACAGACCATCCTTAGATACTGGCTAGATAAATGTTCTAATTTTTAAATGTGAGTCGTGTCACCTACATATCCTCCAGGTACTGAGCAATCAGAGGGCACAGATTCTTGGAGTAGGAGGAAGTTCTTCCTAGAGAGAGTGATTGGCCGTTGGTGTGGGCTGCCCAGGGAGATGCAGGAGTCACTGTCCCTGAAGGTGTTCAACAAAAGATTGGATGAGGCACTTGGTGCCATGGTCTAGGTGACTGGATAGGGCTGGGTGCTAGGTTGGACTGGATGATCTTGGAGGTCTCTTCCAACCTGGTTGATTCTATGATTCTAGACAACCTTTTAAAATAAAACCAATATTAACAGATAAGCAGCATTTCCTTCTAATCTTTAACAGTTTATTTCCTATAAATGGAAAGAAAAGTTATGTTGCCAGGTGTATAAGCAAATAAATACATGACATGGAGTGTTTCTTCTCCCTTCCTAGAGAAATATTACAAAAGACATAAACCAGAATGGTTTAAAATAAAATAACCAATTTTGACCAAAGGAGTCTATACATATGTTGAGTCCAGAATGCAATTGCTATGGAAACAACAAACAAAGAGGTTGTCTCGGAGTGTGCCAAGCTGAAATTCATCCCTGGACTAATTTCAAGTTGTTTCCTTGCTGATAATCACAGCTGATGGTTTTCAGGCTGAATCCTATAAGAAAAATCTTCTTGCATGTTATTTTGTTTCCTTGCCTTCTCTTCTTTCCTGTTTGATAACAAGACATGAATAACACTTTTAATTTTTTTTCTTGGATGTCTGTTTCTTAAAACCTTTTCCACTTTCAAAACTTACCAAGTGGAAGTAGCATTATAGAAGTAGCCATCTAAGTAGGTCACCTAAGTACGTTGATGTTTTAATCAAGAGAGAGAATAGGAAAAATTCCATTGCAATCCATATGCCCTTCTGAGACACCTACCTCAAAATGATCAGATCTGTATGCTATGGACACCTATTTCTTCTTATTTACTGGAAAAGGAGTCTGCAGTACATTTACATTGGTATGTGTAAATATATTGCTAAACATAACTACGCTGTTGTGCATATGCCACACCATGTCCTGGGTTGCATTAAGAGAAGTGTGGCCAGCAGGGCAAGGGAGGTGATTCTCCCCCTTTATTCTGCTCTTGACCCCATCTGGAGTACTGTGTGCAGTTCTGGAGCCCCCAACACAAGAAGGACATTGAACTGTGGGAGGAAGTCCAGAGTAGGGCCACAATGATGATCAGAGGGCTGCAGCAGCTCTGGTATGAGGACAGGCTGAGAGAGTTGGGGCTCTTCAGCCTGGAGAAGAGAAGGCTTGGAGGAGACATTGTAGTAGCCCTTCAATATCTGAAGGGGGCCTACAGGAAAGCTGGGGAGGGACAATTTACAAGGTCTTGTAATGACAGGGCAAGGGGTAATGGGTTCAAACTGGCAGAGAGGAGATTTAGACTAGATGTTAAGAAGTTCTTTCAGTCAGGGTGGTGAGACACTGGAACATGTTGCCCAAGGAGGTTGTGGATGCTCCTTCCCTGAAGGTGTTCAAGGCCAGGCTGGATGAGGCCTTGAGCAACCTGTTGTAGTGGGAGGTGTCCCCGCCTATGGCAGGGCGTTGGAGCTGGATGATATTTGAGGTCTCCTCCAACCCAAACCATTCTATGATTCTATATGGTAGGCACTTAGGCAGAGTTATCTGTATGTAATTTCCACATTTCCCAATTAACAAATTATTTCCCAATTGACAAAGAGCTCACGTTGAAAAGAGCTGTGAAAGGTGAAGAAAAAATCCTGATAAACTTGGAAACTAATTTGTATTTTGCTAAGTCATGAAAGTGTAACCTTCCAGAAAGTTTCTTTCACCGATGTGGCTGTTTGAGCTAGATTTCTAGCTCAGACATTAAAAAAATTCAGAGCAGAGAAACTGGGAAGTGGAAGCTCTGGGTGGAGAGGTGACCGTCCTAGAGATGGGTCATATAATGGCAACAATGGATAAGTTAATGTAATTTCTTTGGAGCATCAAGAGCGTTATGTCTGGAAGCACAGCTTGGACCTTCCACTTGCTGCTACTGCAGCAGTAATCAGAACTTTTGAGCTGCCTTGTACAACTGACGATCTACCTCTTTTAAAAATGTAGGACCATCACATTCTCAGAGTTTGCTTAGTACTACTTCATCTATTGTATGGGGATAGAGGAAGGAGATTGAATACAATTAAAATACTCCGCTCTGCTGAGACCCCACCTGCAGTACTGCATCCAGTTCTGGAGTCCCCATTACAAGAAGGATGTGGATGTGCTGAGGCATGTCCAGCAAAGGGCCGCTAGGATGATCAGAGGGCTGAAGCACCTCTCCTATGAGGACAGACTGAAAGAGTTGGGGCTGTTCAGTCTGGAGAAGAGAAGGCTCCCAGGTGACCTTATTTTGTCCTTCCAGTATCTTAAGGGGGCCTACAAAAATTCTGGGGAGGGACTTTTCAGGATATCAGAGAGTGACAGGACTAGGGGGAATGGAGTGAAGATGGAGATAGCATCATAGAATCAACCAGGTTGGAAGAGACCTCCAAGGTCATCCAGTCCAACCTAGCACCCAGCCCTATCCAGTCATCTAGACCATGGCACTAAGTGCCTCAATCAGGCTTTTCTTGAACACCTCCAGGGATGAAGTTTTTCACTATGAGAGTGGTGAGAGCCTGGAATGAATTGCCCAGGGAGGTGGTTGAGGCCCTGTCCCTGGAGGTGTTTAAGGCCAGGCTGGATGAGGCTGTGGCCAGCCTGATCTAGGGTAGGGTGTCCCTGCCCATGGCAGGGGGATTGGAATTAGATGATCCTCGTGGTCCCTTCCAACCCTGACTGATTCTGTGTTTCTATGAAAATAGGGAAAGGAAAAACAATTTAATTCAAAAACACAGCAATTTAGAGAACACTGAGGATTCACATTCTTAATCCTACTTTAATAACTATTAAATCTGTGGTTGGAAAATAATAATTAAAGCTTCCTGCAACTTTGTTTTCTTCTTCCACTTTTCCTAAAGTGGAAAAAAAATCAACCTACATCAAAAGAAAAAAATACATTATTTTCTCACAAAACAAACAAAAAAAAAATCCACAGCTTTCATGATATTTTGATTATAGTTTGGGTTTTCCACATGATTATCTAAGGGTTTTAATCTTTTTCTTTTATTTTAGTTTATTAAAGTTGGCCTGAAATGTAATTTTAAAATGAAATGTCCATGTATATTATCAAAATGACTCAAAGTATATCTTCATCCATCTTAATTCCCTCTTATGCTTTTAGCTAAATTCAAGCCTTATTTGTTTCTGATTTGGGGCGAGCAAACCTATATCTGTTAATGGAAAAATTGCTTGCTTGCTTTCTGTTGAAAGGGCTGAAGATGTACAAGCTGGTTTTGGTACAAATATACACACACAGAGAAAAATTCATGGGTGCAGAATGCTTTATAAATTACTACGTTTGAAATTGAACCTGATTTGTTTTGGTTTTGTTTGTTTGTTTGCTTGTATTTGAATGTTTACCTTTGGAACACAAAGGTTTTGTGTGGCCTTATGAAAAGCAAAAGATGAAACCAATTCAAAATCAAATTATATCTGAGAGATACAATTTCTTTTAGGGTTTCAGATTTATAAATTTAGATACCTGCGAGCAGACATTATAGAATCACAGAATCAACCAGGTTGGAAGAGACCTCCAAAATCATCCACTCCAACCTAGCACCCAGCCCTATCCAGTCATCTAGACCATGGCACTAAGTGCCTCATGCAGTCCTCTTTTGAACACCTCCAGGGATGGCAACTACACCACCTCCCTGGGCAGCCCATTTCAGTATCTCCATGGAGGTGCTGCAGATGAGACAGGGACTTAGTTCAGGTTTCTACGTAGACGTTTGGGCAATTTCAAATGGAGAGAGCTAGAGGATGCACCGCAAGTCAGCCTGGCACCTTCTGGACAAGACGGCTAGAAAACTGCTGGACTAATCTTAGCCATCTCCAATGGGTCTAGATGCCATTTTTACAAGTAAAGGGACAGAACTGTAAGAATCTACCTGTAGGATTCACCCCTCCAGGTGCCACCAGCTATGCTGAGTAAGAGAGGGATTCAGCCACTGAAGTGTAGACACACAGTGGCTATTAAGTCTTGAGGATAGCCCAGTAGTGTCCAACCTAAGAATAAAAAAAAGTTAAGTCTCACTTGTTTCTCATGCTGTTTCTGGGCCTAATGAAGTCTCAAATGTCCCACTGCATCCCAGATGTCAAATGTCTGCACTTAAACAAGTGTCTCTTGCCCTACATCTGCACAGCATAAGTGGAAAGAAGTTTAGACACCCAAATCTTGTGTCATTGTATCTGTAGTGATACCTAAATCATGGAGTCCTGATCTGCAACAGAATCTTACCATGAGAATGGTGAGGGCCTGGAATGGGTTGCCCAGGGACGTGGTTGCAGTCCCATCCCTGGAGGTGTTTAAGGCCAGGCTGGATGTGTCTCTGGCCAGCCTGATCTAGGGTAGGGTGTCCCTGCCCATAGCAGGGGGAGCTGGAACTAGATGATCCTTGTGGTCCCTTCCAACCCTGACTGATTCTATGATTCTATGAATGAGGTCATGGTAATTCTTACCTTATTAGTCACAAAACTAAATTGTGCTTAAAAAAATGAAAACCAAACTCTATGTTCAAAAGGTATTTAAATGTTTACTGTGATACCAACGTGGGTTGTATGACATGTTTACATCTACAGTGAACTGGATTTTAGCTATATGGAAGAGTGGTTCACAATGGAACTTGAAAATCTTTAAGGAAATGATGCAAGCTGAGTCTATTACCTCTGTGACTTTGAAGCACCACTGTGAGTAACAAGGATCATGACTTCTGAACTCACATTTCTCTCTGCTTGGCCATGTCCTCAGTGCTTTTGGCTTGTGCTCCACAGGAGGATTCCCTTGGGTGAGATGAATCTGCACACAGCTAGTGTTATGTGTAAGGCACGACACATTTAAACCTGTGCTATGTCTTCAGAGACCCACAAAATAGAATTAGTGCATTGGGAAGTTAGGCTGTTGGTCTTATTTTGACAATGTTCTTATTGTTTTAGCCTGCTAATCTGATTTTCAAAGATTTATACATTACTTTTTCATACATTAATCCCTGAAACTATGCTTGGAAACCCCACACTGTAAATACCACATGGCTAACTCACATGCCAGTGGCAGAAAAAAAATTGCATGAAACAGACAAACCTCAGAACAATAATTTCATTCTATCACCCTTATAAATCTTTCTTGATGCTCTGACACTTTAATTACAAAATGACACTTTCAGTCTTAAAGTATTGTGGCCTGTGTAATAGATCATTTCACTTAATACATGTTATGACTCTTGCTACTGTCGAGGAGTCGTTTTACAATCCATCTCCTTTACAACTGCAGAAAGTCAACAAGAGATTAAATATTGTAGCTATAAAACTTAATAAGAAATTGATACAGTCATGGATTTTTTTACAACACACACACACACATATGCAAAATACGTAGTGTCCAACACTTCTTCCCCCTTCCCAGTATTCCATTCAAGCTTCTCTGTGGAATACAGGCATGGGCCAAACAGCTCAGGACAAGAAAAAGGTGAACAGTTATGTAGCTATTGCTCTAGCTATAGTTTTTGGAAGCTACTTGTAGAGGACAGAAGCTCTAAAAAACCCTGATAAGTAACCTATAGACAAGGCACTAGGAAGGCTCCAGAATAACCCCACTAAGTAACTTGTAGTCAAGGGACTAAGAAGAAAATCTGAGTCAGGAATAAAGAACATGTGACTTGTTTTCAGTCTAACACACTCTTAACATAGTTACAGAAAGGCTTTTTGAAAACTGCAAGAAAAAAGCAGGAGGGGTAGGACAGTTTGCTCTAAACAGTGAATTTAGAATTTCAGAATGAAAGCGAACAAATATCAGTAGTTAGAAGAATAACTGCAGTGTTACTATCAGATTTCTGGGTTCTGCGCTTCTCTTAGGCACATGCAGAAATTCGTAGTAACGTTAATTACTAATTAGTAATTACTCCAGTTTTGGAGCCTCCAATACAAGGATGTGGATGTGCTGGAGCGTGTCCAGAGAAGGGTCATGGCGTTGATCAGAGGGCTGGAGCAGCTCTGCTATGAGGACAGACTGAAAGAGTTGGAGCTGTTGAGTCTGGTGAAGAGGAGGCAGCAAGGTGACCTTCTTGTGGCCTTTCAGTATCCAAAGAAGGCCTACAAAAAAGCTGGGGAAAGACTTTTCAGGCTATCAGGGAGTGACAGGACTAGGGGGAATGGAGCGAAGGTGGAGATGGGTAGGTTCAGGCTGGACATGAGGAGGAAGTTTTTCACCATGAGAGTACTGAGGGCCTGGAATGGGTTGCCCAGGGAGGTGGTTGAGGCCCTGTCCCTGAGGGTGTTTAAGGCCAGGCTGGATGAGGCTCTGGCCAGCCTGATCTAGGGTAGGGTGTCCCTGCCCATGGCAGGGGGATTGGAACTAGATGATCCTTGTGGTCCCTTCCCACCCTAACTGATTCTATGATTCTAATAAAGGTTGCAGAGACAGTTTATCTGTGATTATTACATGCATCACAATCGTAGAATCAACCAGGATGGAAGAGACCTCCAAGATCATCCAGTCCAACCTAGCACCCAGCCCTGTCCAATCAACTAGACCATGGCACTAATCTGTATAACTTCAAATTTACCTCCAGAGTTTTAGTTATTCATCACCCATCCTTTACACTATTAGAAGTTGTTTTTGTCCAAATAAAATTACATCTTTCGTCTTCTCTTTGCCATTCATCACAGACCTAGAACTGAATCAAAAGGATTGCTGGCAACCATACTGCAGAGTCTCTCTGAAGAGTGGTTCACAAAAGCAGAGATTTTGAAGAGAAGTCAAGCCGATTCCCATGGACAGAGCCTTCCAAAGTTGTGTCTTAGATTTGTGGTGGTTAGGGTATTACCTGTCCCCCCACACTTTGGAAATCACCCAGGCTAGACTCAGCCAGCTCTGAAAATGGAATGAAAATTATATTTACAGCTTGAAGCTTATATTTACAGCTAGCACACTGTACAAGCTGATATTTACAGTATATACAGAAATACACAAGGTAAAAGGTAATACAGAAACACAACAGCCCTCCCAGAAGCCTGAGTCCCCAGGAGGGGCTCCCAACTGCCCTTCCACCTTCTCCCACCCCTCTACCTTACCCCAGATGTTGCCTTGTGCCCCAAGGAAGAATGGAGGGTCAGCCAGGGGGGTTAGGAAGCCAGTGGATTAATCAGAGAGACGGAAGGTGAGGTTAGAGAGAAACACAGCTCAAAGCCCAGTGCCTGGATGCCTGAATGCCTTACCTATGTTTATGCACTAGTTCTTATACATCTCAGCAAGCCTATGAGTAAAGTAGACATCACCATTGTTTTGCTTTCACAGCCTGTGATCTAATCCTTCTCACCAAAACATTCTAGCTAGGTTCACACTAGCACAAGATGCCAGATATGTTCTGCTTTCATATGACTTTATCATTTCTTTGGCTCCTTCTTGATACATTCTCTTTGCTGATTTCAGCTTTGTTATTATCATCAAGCTTTACAGGCATTTGACTAAGTCAAAAATATGAATGTGGCAATTAACATTGATTTCTGCTCATTCTCCTTTACAAAGATGAAATCATATTGCAGATGTCTCAGGACATGGAGTTTTTAAATGATCATTTTAACCTCAGTAGTTTATAAGCTCTGAAATGTTATTAGGCTGAGATGAACCTTTTGTTGTTTGGTTGTTTGGTTGGTTTATTTTTGCACAACTCCAGCCCTATTCATACAGGGTAATTTCTTTCAGCTATTAATTCTGTTAGCATACCTCTCACTTACAGCACTAACATTGTGTGAGACAAAGCAGTATGCAGAATTAATCAGCAACTCAAACCTAGGCAGTTGTTGTTTGCATCAGAAGCAGGGTGACCAGCAGGACCAGGGAAGTGATCATTCCCCACTATTTGGCACTGGTAAAGCTGCAACTGAAGTACTGTGTTCAGTTTTGGGCCTGTGACGGTTTGAATGTTACCTGCTCCCCCACACTCTTATGAAATCACCCAGGCTAGACTCAGACAAGCTGGAAGTTTAGGAAATGAAGCTGTATTTACATCTTGGCACAATATAAGAGCAGATATTGACAATATATACAGCTATATACAGAAATACACAAGTTTTAAAGTGATATAGAAACACAACAGCCCTCCCAGAAACCAGATTCTCCAGGAGGGGCTCCCAACCACCCTTCCACCTCCTCTCTGCCCCTCTACCTTATCTCAGACTTTGCCTTCTGTGCAAGGTGAGTTTGGAGGATCGGCCAGAGGGGGCTAGAAAGGAGAAGGATCAGTTACACAAAAAGCAGGTTAAGGAGAAAAGTACAGGAACCAGCTCCAACAGAGAGCCACTGCAAGTGTGTTATCTATGGTTTGTGTTCTTGTTTTTATAGATGTCAGCAAGCCTATGGGTGAAGTAGACATCACCACTGTTTCCTTATCACAGCCCATAGTCTAATTTCTCTCACTAGAATATTTCAGCTAACCTCTAACTAGCACAGGGCCCTTAAGTACAAGTAGGATTTTGATGTGCTGGGGCATGTGCAGAGAAGAACAAAACTGATGAAGGGTCTAGAGGACAAATCTTCTGAGGAGCAGCTGAGGGAACTGGGTTTGTTTAGCTTGGAGAAAAGGAGGCTGAAGGGAAACCTTACTACACTCTAACTACCTGAAAGGAGGTTGTAGCAAGGTGGATGTTGGCCTTTTCTCCCAGGTAACATGATAGGATGAGCGAAAACAGCCTCAAGGCGCACCAAGGAAGGTTTAGATTGTATAGTAGGATAAAATTTCTTCAGCAAAGTGGTTGTCAATCATCAGAACAGCCTGCCCAAGGAAGTGGTTGAGTCACTATTGCTGGAGGTATGTCATACTTGGGAGCATATTTTTAGTGGTGGACTTGGAAATGCTAGACTAATTGTTGAACCTGATGATCTTAAGGATCTATTCCAATCTTAGCTATGCTGTGATTCTGTGATTTTTAATTCCTGTGTGATTCATTTTTCCTTTGTTTTTGATTTATGAGATTTGAAATTTAGAAAGAATATTATGGCCTATGTCCACCAGCTTTACTTTTTCTTTTCTCTACTTATTTTCCTTACTGAAATGTTCAGCTTTTCTACTGAAGAACTCATAAGGTTCCTCACATAACGGAACCCATCCTGAAATCAGCTGCATATGGACAGACCATATGTGCACACTGAGTCCTACTGAAGCAAACTACAGCAAGCATTTCTTATTTCTGCTGCAGAAACATGCATGTGTCCCTAACCACAGATTCTGTTGGGCCAGGCACAACACAGACAAAAATTAAAGCTTCATCTTAGTGCTAGCAGACAAACCATCCAAGTACAGGTAGAATGAAGTCTCCACACCATTATGGTGGCAAATTCGATTGTTAATTGATACATATCATGGTCACTTTGTCAGATTTCATGAAACCATCATGTTTCTCTGATTCCATGTAATGCATAGCCCTCCAGAAGAGGACATTTTCATTTCCTTTCTAGATAAAATTCATGAGTGATCTTTCCAGTTTTCTATGAGATTGCACAGATGCATGTTAAGATTGGAATGAGATGTCATTTTGTATTCTGGCCTTGTATACAGTGGGGGCAACTGTGGAATAAGGCATGAGTATGTGGTGCATTAACAATCTTTCAGGAGCTCTCTCCTAAAAAAAACAAACAAAAAGTTGAGTGAATGGTGCCACATCCAATTGGCAGCTGTCACAAGTAGTGTCCCCCGGGGATCAGTGCTGCCCCCAGTCCTGTTCAATATTGTTACTGATGATCTGGGCGAGGGGATTAAGTCCAGCATCAGTAAGTTTGCAGATGACACCAAGCTAGGAACGGGTGTTGACCTCTTCTAGGGTAGGAGAGCCCTGCAGAGGGACCTTGACAGGCTGGCTGGGTGGGCAGAGGCCAATGGGATGAGACTGAACAAGGCCAAACGCAGGGTTCTACGCTTTGGCCACAACAACCCCAAGCAGCACAACAGGCTGAGGACAGAGTGGCTGGAGAGCAGCCAGGCAGAAACAGACCTGGGGGTACTGGTAGATAGTAGCTGAAGATGAGCCAGCAGTGTGCCCAGGTGGCCAAGAGAGCCAATGGCATCCTGGCCTGAATCAGGAACAGTGTGGCCAGTAGGAGGAGGAAGGTTATTCTGCCCCTGTACTCAACATTGGTCAGGCCACACCTTGAGTACTCTGTCCAGTTCTGGGTTCCTCAACTCAAGAGAGATGTTGAGATGCTGAAACGTGTCCAGAGAAGGGCAACAAAGCTGGTGAGGGGCCTGGAACACAAACCCTATGAGCAGAGGCTGAGGGAGCTGGGGGTGTTTAGTCTGGAGAAGAGGAGGCTCCGGGGTGACCTCATTGCTGTCTACAACTACCTGAAGGGTGGT
This sequence comes from Tricholaema leucomelas, assembly GCA_013400475.1. Lineage (NCBI taxonomy): Eukaryota > Metazoa > Chordata > Aves > Piciformes > Lybiidae > Tricholaema lacrymosa > Tricholaema leucomelas. The sequence goes on from WAAF01010893.1 coordinate 181,679, forward strand.
TGTAGCCAGATGGGTTTTTTTCTCTTCTCCCAGGCAACCAGCAACAGAACAAGGGGACACAGTCTCAAGTTGTGCTGGGGGAGGTTTAGGCTGGATGTTAGGAGGAAGTTCTTGCCATAGAGAGTGATTGGCATTGGAATGGGCTGCCCAGGGAGATGGTGGAGTCACCGTCCCTGGAGATGTTCAAGCAAAGCCTGGCTGAGGCACTTATTGGCATGGTCTAGTTGATTGGACAGGGCTGGGTACTAGGTTGGAGTGGATGATCTTGGAGGTCTCTTCCAACCTGGTTGATTCTATGATTCTATGAAAGGCAGAGTAAAATATCCATTTTAACATAAATTTGTGCCTAATATTGCCTTGAAGACATCCTCCTTTTAGAGAAAACCTTCTTTAATGACACCAGAACCGAATTAAAGGATTATTTTACAAAAATACTTGTTTTCATATTTACCTGTAACAATGGAAAGAATTGTGATGATGCAATGTAAAAAGGTGAGGACAAGTTTGTCTGCCTCAGAAATGTTACAGGCATGGCTTTTCAGGGAGAAGGAAATACAAAAGGAAAGTACATACATAATTTGTGATCAGCAAAGCCTCACAAGGTTTCACAATAAAGCTCTTTCCAAGTAGGTCACATTATATTGTGAGCTTTGTGCATGAAAAAGAACTTTGAGTTAAAACCTGGAAATTGAAGACTAAAAATAAGATGCAAAACCTTAAGAGTTAGTATAATACTCCATTCTGTTGTTTATCTAAGACTGAGGTACACTGTCTGTTTTAAATCTTTAAATCTAGTTTGGAAGGCTTTCAGAAAGAGATGCTCTCACTTAATCTAAAGTTATGGGCTTTGCTTATAGGATTTCCAGGTGAGAATCTCTGACCTGCACTATGCAAGCAGTCAGGTTAGATGATCATAATGGCTCCTTCTGGTCTTAAAATCTATCATTTTATTAGGCAACTTACTGCAATGCTGTGATGCAGAGGCAATTTCCATCAAGATCTGAAGAGCACTTAAATTAATCGTTTCATTAAGATCCATTGGAATGCTTTTACATCTTGAAGCACACAGTTTCTGGGCGCCTCACAGATTTTGTTAGGAGACCTTCAGCCCCAAAGAACCTCTGACGATTGCCCAGTCTGACTTGTGCATTATACTGGTCATAACAGTGTGTTCCTGGGGAAATCATGCAGTGAGGAGCCCTGACATCATGTCTAGTGCCCGTGGGCGGTTCTCTGGCGACCGCTGGGAGGTGCTTTCCAGCGCCCTGCTCGTTGCTCTTGTTGGCATCATGAGGAATGAGCTCAGCGCTGTGTGGGAGCGTATTTCAGATTTTTTGTACACCTACAGCCTTATGCCAAAAATAAGATGCAATCATTTGTTTCCTAGGTGATAACTGCACTGGGCGTGCGCGGTCCTTGCTGCCTCTCAAATGGTGAAGTATGTTATCAGCCTTTCTTGTGGTGCTTTTGAGGCAACACATCAAACAGCTTTTAGTGCAGAACAAATGGCTTGTTGATTATGTACGCATGGGGAAATAAATGCATTGAGGTTTGCATCTCGGTACTTATTCTGGACAAAAGTAATTTTATTCTGTTTGTTTGCCATTTCTATGGTAAATGAAGGGAAGGAGGAGCAAGAGATCTAAGTTCCTAGGTTTCTGAATACTAGACCTTTTAGATGTTCTTTCTTGATGTTCTGTCTGAATCTATTGCTGTATGAAGGTGATGAAATTCTACTTCCAACCTCGCTTTCTCATGGAGACATCAAAAGCTTGTCAAAGCAGAACATCCTCCAAATGCCTCTCCTGTCTCTGGAGTATCTGCCAAATATCCATCAAGTTATTTGATTTACGTTGCCGCCCATTGCAGAAGACAGTGAAAAGTGATATAAGAAATATAAATAGACTTTAACTATCATGCTATAGACTTTTATTGTTCTCCTAAGGTTAATTTGTTGTTTTATTTCCAAATTTTCATATTTCTGCAAGTTTTGAAGACATGCAAGTGATTTCTGAATTCTTTAAATGCTGTATGTAGTCTCTTCTGCCAGGCAACCAGCAGTAGAACAAGGGGACACAGTCTCAAGTTGTGCCGGGGGAAGTATAGGCTGGATGTTAGGAGGAAGTTCTTGCCATAGAGAGTGATTGGCATTGGAATGGGCTGCCCAGGGAGGTGNATTTCAGATTTTTAATGAATGCTTTCTTTCAAGCTTAAAGTGCAGTGTTTTGTTGAGAAGTCTATTAAAATCTTTTTATGGCCAAAGACTCTTGAGTCCTTCTACGTCATGTCCAGTGAAGAGCCAATCAGTGCTGACTCTTGCTGTATATTCTACTCCAATTAACATAAAAGAATTAAGCAAAATTAGCAGTAGCTCTTTTCTTTTGAGCAATCCTAAACGTGATGGACAAACTGGTAAGATTTGAGTATGCAGGCATTTTTTTATAGTCTCAATTTAGGAAGATGAGGAAAACAGGGGAGTTTTGTCGAGGCTCCATTCGAAGGATTTGCATCTCGTGTTTTCCTTGCAAACTAATTTCAGCTCACTCCCCCAACATAAAGACAAATCAAAAGACTGCTCCGCTTCTCTCCTGTGAAAATCAGAGGACTGACATGAAATTGAGGGAAAGGCAAGCTTTAAAATATGTGGAGTTAACTACTTCTCATCTTGCTTTTCTACTTGAATCAAGATTGTGATTATTTTAACAGGTTCAGGAGAAGGTCACCTAGCAAGATGATAATCTGCAGAGTTTTTGAATGGTAGCAGACTCATAAAACTTAATTTCAATGGACATTGGTGATATTAAAACCCTGGAGGACTGCATTTTACAAGACTGCAATAGAGGAAAGTCCTTAGAGGGTATGATTTTTCAAAAGAGAATAGGATTTGTTAAATTCCATTTTGGTTTTGCATCTTGTTAAGAATGGAACTGGAAGGAAAAAAAATAATCAAATCTATATTACAAAAGGCCAAACTGAGGTGTGATGAATATTGTCTATCACATCATTTGATTTGATAGCATGTTTAGGTGCTATGCTGAATTGTAAGGACAAAGGCTTGCATGTTTTGATGGGTAAGATGAGTTTTGTGATTTTCCTAATGTTATTTTAAAGCTCTCTTATCTACACCATCAACAATCTTTGAATAATTTGCTTCTGGCTGCAGGAGTAATTTGTTTTCAGTCAACACAGGCAACAAAACAGTTATATTTGCAAACAGTTTCTTTTTAATATGATTGCAAAGAAAATATAGCAATGTGCATTCTCTAAATCTTCCTTAAACTGTACTCTCAACAGTTGCTTCAGAGTCTTCTTCACAAGATCACAGGACCACAGGATGTTAGAGGTTGGAAGGGACCCAAGGAGATCATCCAGTCCAAGCCCCCTGTCAGAGTAGGACAATACTATCTAACACAGATCACAGAGGAACACAGCCAGACAGGCCTTGAAAGTCTCCAGAGAAGGAGACCCCACAACCTCTCTGGGGAGCCTGTTCCAGTGCTCTGTGACCCTTACAGTAAAGAATTTTCCCCTTGTGTTGAGGTGGAACCTCTTGTGATGTAACTTACACACATTTCTCCTTTTACTATTCCAGGGAGCAAGTGAGCAGAGCCTGTCTCCTCCCTCCTGGCAGCCTTCAGATATGTATAAACATTTATCAAATCTCCTCTCAGTCTTCTCTTTTCCAGTCTAAAAATCCCCAGGTCCCTCAGCCTCTCCTCATCAGCCATGCCCTCCTGTCCCTTAATCATCCTCTTAGTCCTCTGCTGGACTCTCCAGCAGATCCCTGTCCCTCTTAAACTGGGGAGCCCAAAACTGAATGAAGTATTCAAGATGAGGTCTCACCAGGGCAGAGTAGAGGGGGAAGAGAATCTCCCTTGATCTGCTGGACACACTCCTCCTAATACACCCTAGGATCCCATTGGCCTTCTTGGCCACAAGGGCACATTGCTGTGCCATGGTTAACTTGTTAGCTTGTTATCCTCCATGCTTAACTCCTGTTCTTTAGATTATTTTCTTGCCTGGGATTCCGAGGAGTATTTCTAGGAGATTCACAAGTGTCTTCTTATTGCTGAAAGAATAAAGTCATTAGTGTCAATCTCAAAGACAGGATGCTGAAAAAAAAAACCACCAAAACTCTTTTGATAAGTCTTGTGCAATTGGTTCCCTTAGCATAACAGCAAAACTTTTACATCCTTGGTTTCAAAGATGTTAAACTCCACATAAGCAAAATTCTGTTGCTTTATCTGTAAGCAAAAGAATGGTCTCAAAAAATTGGAAATAGCACCAATATTTCAAGAACCTTGATAAAGTGATGTTCTTTACTGGGAAAAATATATCACCTGAGGATGAAATTACCTGCTCAGAGAAGGGCTTACCAAACTAATTGATGAGATTATAAGAGCTTTGTTTCTCTTCCTCCATTGTGGATAAAATGATGCTTTGAGGCCACTTCATATATGAATTTTGACTTGGTAAGTGTAGTGTTTCTTAAAGGTAGCTGACAGAAATGAAGCTCTGAAGTGAAAATGGAGACTAAACACAGAATTATATTTGGACAGAGAGAGACATTACATAGCAATTACCACATCCCTGGCAAACCCCCTTGAATTTTCCTCCAACCCAAAAAACACCTCAATCTACACTCCCCAGTGCTCCAATCCTCCCTCCTCCCTGACCCCCAACCAATGCCTCTGCCATCCAAGAGGCCTAAACAGGCCTCTGGAGGTCCCAGAACAGGCCTACTGCTTACATGTTCTTCCCTATAAAGTGGCTCCCACCTTACACAGGGCAGGGGGAGGAGGAGAGGAGAACGAACTGAACTTGTTGTGAGTTTATAAAGCGATAGCAGAATTATGGGATTGAATAACAATCTTCTAGTCCTCAGAAGATTTTTTTTAACCCTTTAATTCTCAACCTGGGACAGTAAGTGAGAATTGTGGGTTGGTTTTGGTTGGGGGTTTTGTTTGTATTTTTTATTGTTGTTTCTTTGCGAGTTTTATTCTTCTTCTTCCTTTTTTTTTTTCCTGGACAGCAGAAGGTTTTACCTCTGCTTAAAAAAACACCTTTTTGCCTTTCTTGTATTAACATATGCCTGCACATTACTGAGGTTTTGACATTATATATTATGTCTGCTCTTCTATGCCAGGTCCTCTAGCCACTGGAGAAATTTAGCTGTTTCTTAGAGTTGGCCTTTTATTTCATGTTGTTTTCATTAATGCTCTTTATTCAGTGAGGGTTGGCTCAGGACCAATCAAGAAACCAACCATCCATATAAGAAAAAGAATTTTTTAGTCACACTGCAAGCTTTGAATAATATATGGTTTTAACTATCATAGGATCATAGAATGTTAGGGGTTGGAAGGGACACAAAGAGATTATCGATTCCAACCGCCCTGCCGGAGCAGGACCATACTATCTAACACAGATCACAGAGGAACACATCCAGACAGGCCTTGAAAGTTTCCAGAGAAGGAGAGTCCATGACCTCCCTGGGGAGCCTGTTCCAGTGCTCTGGGACCCTTCCAGTAAAGAAGTTTCCCCTTGTGTTGAGACAGTAAAGAAGTTTCCCTTTGTGTTATGTCCATGTTCTGTCTGCAGCTTCACATCAGGTTAAGTAGGGAGTGGCAGATTTTGGTTACTTTCTCTTTTTTTTTTTTCTTTTAATTTGTTTTTTAATCAAGAAATCATCAGCTTTAAGAAAAGTGGGAGAATCAGGGAAGGCAAACATCTGACCTCCTCTGGAGATCTACTAGAAACATTGTGTACTGGAAATTAATATTATTTAGGAATTATGACTATTAATTTCTGTATGAATATTATATTATTTTGTTACTAATATTAAAAAATCAGGAAAACTCCCTGAGGTTCTTTGGATTTTTGGTCAACAGGAAGCAATTGCACAGAATTAAACAGCTTAAACAATCAGAACTTGGAAAACAGCAACATGAAAACAGGAAAACTATGCTTATGGAGTCCCGGCATTCACTCCATTATATGTACTCATGATGCTTTGGTCCCTGAGTAAGTCTCCTGTATGAAAGATGCTTTCAAACTCGTGATGATCCCAGGATAAAATACAAACATTTCAGGCAGAGGGGAGAGACGCTGCTAAGCCACTAGTGTGAGCTGCATATATGTGGCCGCCTTTAACAAGCCGCAAATGAAGAGAGGGAGGATGGCTCCACGCTGACAAAGGCACGGTGCAGAATGCAGAGAGGCAGGATGTAGAAAGGCACAGTTTCTAAATCATCCCCCTTTATAGACCTGTGCTAGTTTGAAGCTAACTAGAATGTTTTGGTGAGGAGGATTAGATCACAGGCTATGAAACAGTGCTGTTGTCTACTTCACTCATAGGCTTGCTGAGAGGTACAAGAACAAGAATCCAAACATAGATAAGGCACTTCTTCCGCCTGGCAGCTCTGAGCTGCACTTCTCTCTAGCCTCTCTGCCATCTCTCTGATTAATACACTTTGCTTCCTAACCCTCTTGCTGAACCTCCATTCTTCCTTGGGACTGGGGTAAGGTTGAGAGGGGTGGGAGAAGGTGTAAGGGCAGTTGGGAGCCCCTCCTGGGGACTCAGGTTTCTGAGAGGGCTGTTGTGTTTCTGTATTACCTTTTACCTTGTCTATTTCTGTCTATAACTGTATATACTGTAAATATCTGCTTGTATATTGAGCTAAGCTGTAAATTTAAAGCTTCATTCAAATTTCCAGAGCTGGCTGAGTCTAGTCTGGGTGATTTCCAAAGTGTGTGGGGGCAGGTAACACCCAAACCACCACAATACATGATTTTGAAAATCAAACTGGCCAACAGGCACTAGCACTATATGTTCTGGCCAATGAATTCAAAGCTTCGTGCATCCTTTGACCACGAAGGCATGGTGAGAGCAGCACAAGACACCTGGCACGTGGTGCTAAGCCCCCTAGCCCTCAAGGCTTTGCTCATCTGACTCACTCCTGGACCCAGCTTGACAGGAGGAGGAGAGCCAGGGTTAAACCTGCCTGGCAGGATTTATGCCCTACCAGAACACATGGAGAAGTTACTGCAGTTTCCTAAAGCCAGTGTGGTAGCTCTGTATTAGTGCTCTTAGCTGGAAAAAATGAGACTGATTGTTTTTCTACTAAAACATGGTTTGAGTAAGTAGGATTTCATTGTTCCCTTCCTCATTCTGTAGCCTTTTTCACTTCTGCTGCACTCAGAGATGATCCAAGTGCTCATCCATCAGTTCTTTTTCAGAGACAGAATTCTAAGGAATTATTTTTTAATGTATTTCTTTTTCTTAACCTGTTTAAGTTTGAAATGATCTCTCAGAACTTTCTGGGACTGCAGTGAGATTTTTCACATGGCTTCTTAAGGCTAGAATTCATATTGGGGATCTCAGTGGGGCCACACTGTGATAAGCATTTCTGTCAGTTCAGTACTGTGGGAGTAGGTGCATTAGAAATCTGTACAATAGGGTAGGTTTGACAAATGAATAGCACATAGTGTTCTTGAGCACACCATGTCTCTGAGTTGCTTTAGTGCACAGCCAAATGTTTAAACACAGAAAAAGTGGAGAAGTGAACATTTAAGCTTCATATTCAGCTAATGGTCCATACTGGAGAAAAAACAGATGGCTGTTTCCCTAGCTCTCCAGGAAGATCTTTATACCTGAATATTGACAATTACTTAACCAAACAGTATTTCAAATTTTATTTTTCCTTTATAATGAAAAATATGGCACATGTTCATCCCTCCTAATTGTTAAGAATTCATAAATTAGGTTTCTGCTGCTCAATTAATTAGTCTTGTTTCCATGAATTGGTCAATCGTAAGGTAAATTCACCTGAAGCCTTCTTAGGGTTGACACCAACTGCATCACCCGAGTATCAGTTCCTCTACATTAGTTATGAAGGGAGTATATGAAAGGAGTGTGGCCAGTAGGACAAGGGAGGTTATTCTTCCCCTGTACTCAACACTGGTCAGGCCACGCCTTGAGTCATGTGTCCAGTTCTGGACTCCTGAATTCAAGAGAAATGTTGAGGTGCTGGAACGTGTCTAGAGAAGGGAGACAAAGCTGGTGAAAGGCCTGGAACACAAACACTATGAGGAGAGGCTGAGGGAGCTGGGGGTGTTTATGAGGAGTCATCTCAGGGGTGATCTCATTGCTGTCTACAACTATCTGAACGGAGGTTGTAGCCAGGTGGGGGTTGGTCTCTTCTGCCAGGCAATCAGCAATAGAACAAGGGGGGACAGTCTCAAGCTGTGCTGGGGGAGGTCTATGCTGGATATTAGGAGGAAGTTCCTGCCAGAGAGAGTGATTTGCCATTGGAAAGGGCTGCCCAGGGAGGTGGTGGAGTTGCCATCCCTGGAGGTGTTCAGGAAAAGCCTGTCTGAGGCACTTAGTGCCATGGTCTAGTTGACTGGCTAGGGCTGGGTGATAGATTGGACTGGATGATCTTGGAGGTCTCTTCCAACCTGGTTGATTCTATGATTCTATAGATGTCCAGAGCTAGGCATCATTCAGTAGTCTATGCCTGATAAAGAGAGTTCTGTTGGGTACCAGCTTTCAATTTCTAAGCAAGTCATGGTTGTACATCATTGAAAGTTATTTTGATCCATCAGCAATGAGATTATTCAGCCAGTCATGCTAATACATGACACAATATTTTCTATATTGAATAAGGAAGCCAGGAGAGGAGAGATATTGGGAGATCTTTAAGTATAAATGAAAGATGACTATTCAGCTAAGGTTTTGTCCAAATAGGTCAGCCCAAGGTATCGTGGCATGTAACATCCAGCAACCAAGCTGCTTTTCTTGCAGTTTTATTTTCTTTTAGTGGTCATTGGTAGTCAAAGAAAAAAAAAATCTTTATATCAGGAAAAGCTAACTTTTGTGAGAAACACACAGTTTGACAGATTAAATTTTGGGGGCATTTGTGTGGATAGGCTTCCCTAAGGTAAAAAAGAGTAATATGTAAGTGAAGGGAATGAAATTTGATATTTAACTACAATTCAAAGGAATTCATATACTCTTCCCCCTCCCTCCCCCCCTTTCTGTTTCTGGAAGGAAAAAATTCCATTTCAGAAACTCAAGATCTTGCTTGCTGCTCGAAATCGTGCCAACAAAAAGTTTGTGTGTGCATGCCTCTTCGGCGGACTGTGCTAAAACTTAATTTGAGAGAAACTGTGAAATTGTGAACAGTCTCCATTCTCATTGTTAGGTGTCAAAAAAAGTAGATCATCTTCAAAGTGCAAAGAATTTTTTGTCCATTCAGTGTTCCCATGGTAACTACAGTAACTGTTTACATAGGAAAGCCATATTAGAAAATGATGATTTAAAACTATGTACCAAACTGGGTGTTAGGAGGAAGTTCTTTACAGAGAGAGTGATTTGCCATTGGAGTGGGCTGCCCAGGGAGGTGGTGGAGTCACTGTCCCTGGAGGTGTTCAAGAAAAGACTGGATGATGCATTTAGTTCCATGGTCTAGTTGACTGGACAGGGCTGGGTGCTAGGTTGGACTGAATGATCTTGGAGGTCTCTTCCAACCTGGTTGATTCTATGATTCTGTGATTCTATGATTTTGGTTACTGCTGACCTCAGTTCTCATTTTCTCTCTTTGTCAGGGCATAGAGCACAAGAAGAGACTGGAATTATTTTGTCTCTATGACCTTTGTCACTTTTACAGGTTCGCCTTCCCAGATGATGTTTTGCACAGAAAGCTACAAGCAAGGAGACAGAGCTCTCTCCAAGTCACCTTCTGTGGTAGGTTGACTGCCAAGCAGCCACGTGCTGATCCAAGTCTGTGTTACTGCTGGAGCAAGGTTGTTCTATGCTACATATTTTCCAGCTTTTTGGCAGTGTTCTCTGTTCATGGAGGGACCAGGAATCAGATCACAATGTCAGCAGGAGAAACTAGCTAGCCAAGAGCAGCTAGAAATAGCAGTGTTTCAGCTGAAATACACCAGCAGAGTGACTAGCGCGTGGCACTGCAGTGATATCTTGCCACTTTTATTTAGAGGGCCAAGTCCTGTTTAAGTTTCTTCATCATGTTTATACTCTGGTCTATTTGTTTCCATGTAGTCTGGTCCTGAGGGTGACTCTCCAAAGGGCTTTGGATTTGTAAAAGGGTGTCATACCACTGGATTTTGTATTTCTCATAGGCGCAAAGTCTGGATCCAGGAATAATGAAAGTTCCCATGGAAAAATCCACTTCAAAGCCAGCAACTTTTCTGCCTTTTATTCATATGAATCTATGTGGCTCAGGGCAACGTGGTCTAATTCAGGATGTCCCTGATGACTGCAGGAGGAAGGGAATTTGTGTGAAATAGATGACCTTTGGAGGTCCCTTCCAGCCCAGGCCATTCTATGATTCTATGAATTCTGAACGCACAGATCTGATCTCATTTTGGATAGGTTTAGAGACTCCACAACACCACAGAATCGCAGAATGATAGGGATCAAAAGGCAGCTCTGGATATCATGTAGTTCATCCCCACTGCTCAACCAGGTTTGCATAGATCAGGTTGCATAGAAACAAATTTGGATGGGTTTTGAAAGTGCCCAGAGAAGTGTCCACAATTGCTCTGTGACAGTCTGTTTCAGTGCTCTGTCACCTTCAAAGTAAAGAACTTTTCCCTTATTCCCTTAAACTTTGTGTGTTTGAACCACACCATTGCCATTACCTCCCTGCTGTTCAGCAGAAGATACCAATCTGGGGTACAAACACAGGCAGGGTGGAGTTCAAATCCTCAAAGAAACCTACCCGTTGAGTTTCACCCAGTCAAAACTCTCACTGCAGAGAGAAGACAATGTATCACACAGCAGCATAATTGGAGGTTTCATTCTTTCAACCTTCATTAGAAGCACTCCTCCACTCAGATCCCATCTTGCTGAGTAGCAATAGCAGCACAAGTGTCAGATTTTTAATTATGTGAGAAGCACTAAACCACTTTTGCCATTACAGGATAAACAAGATGGTATAGAGTGTTCTAAGAAGCTTAGTGTTGTCAAATTCCTTTTTTCTTTTTAAGTCATGTGTTTCTGAGAATTTCAATAGGGAGATCTGTCTATACCCTAAGGTCTCACTTCAGTGTGAACATATCGATTGCATTTAACTAAGATCCTCACATAGTTTTGAATCTCTTGTTGGTTGCACTGGAATTATTTAGTGAACAATAATAATCTGAATTGTGCAGGGGAAGATAGCTGGACATAAACTGATGGAGCAGGTTATCTTGGGGGTGGATAAGAGCTCACCTGAGGGATGGCAAAGAGCTCAGGTCCAGCCAGCATGGGTTTAGGAAGGGCAGATCCTGCCTCTCCAACCTGATCTCTTTCTATGATCAGGTGACCCGCTTGGTGGATGTGGGGAGGCCTGTGGATGTGGTCTATCTGGACTTCAGCAAGGCCTTTGACACTGTTCCCCACAGCAAACTGCTGGCTAAGCTGTCAGCCCACGGCTTGGATGGCAACACTCTGTGCTGGGTGAGGAACTGGCTGGAGGGCCGAGCCCAGAGAGTGGTGGTGAATGGTGCCACATCCAGCTGGCGGCCAGTCACTAGTGGTGTCCCTCAGGGATCAGTGCTGGGCCCCATCCTCTTTAACATCTTCATAGATTATCTGGATGAGGGCATTGAGTCAGTCATCAGCAAGTTTGCAGATGACACTAAGCTGGGGGCTGATGTGACTGAATTGGAAGGCAGAAGGGCTCTGCAG
>WAAF01010893.1:193494-207523 GCA_013400475.1 Tricholaema leucomelas
AGGCTGAGGGAGTGGGGTTGTTTAGCCTGGAGGGGAGGAGGCTCAGGGGTGACCTTATTTGCTGTCTACAACTACCTGATGGGTGGTTGTGGCCAGGGGGAGGTTGCTCTCTTCTCTCAGGTGGCCAGCACCAGAACAAGAGGACACAGCCTCAGGCTGCGCCGGGGGAAGTTTAGGCTCGAGGTGAGGAGAAAGTTCTTCACTGAGAGAGTCATTGGCTACTGGAATGGGCTGCCCAGGGAGGTGGTGGAGTCACTGTCCCTGGAGCTGTTCAAGGCAGTATTGGACGTGGCACTTGGTGCCATGGTCTAGCCTTGAGCTCTGTGGTGAAGGGTTGGACTTGATGATCTGTGAGGTCTCTTCCAACCTTGGTGATACTGTGACACTGTGATAAAATGCAAACATATTTAAAGTTACTGGAAATACCAGAAGAAACAAAAAGAAATCACATAAATATGACCCTTTTCTATTCATTTTAATAGAATGGAAAGTTCTTATAACAACTGAAATAACATCAACGTAACCTTGAATAACAGGAACAACACCTTGGTTCATAAAGTTAGAATGTAAGTCAAATTTTCTCAGTCAGAGTTACTGACCCTGAATACTCCTACTGAAATGAATCAGAGTTGTAATGCTGCAAAAAAATCTACTTATTCATTTTGGCAAGTATAGCCATTGTAGACATGAAATTCACTCTTTGTTAAGAGCAAAGAAAGAATTACAGGGAAGACACCGAGAAATTCCTTAGAGTGTATGCAACCATTTTGTGGTTTTGTTTGGGGTTTTTTGCTTGGTTTTGTTTGTTTGTTTGTCTGTTTGTTTGGTATAGCTTCCAGATGCCCTGCAAATTGTTTTGATTCTTCTAAAACGTTTTTGGTTGGAAAAATCTGGGAGCATCTGTATTTTACAAGCTTTTTTTCCGCATCTGTTGCACCCCATTGTTAACATAAAGCTCCATAGATATGTATGAGTTTGTCTTCTCCTTTTTCACTCTTCTTGTAAGCTTTCACTTCAGAACTCTGTACTCTTGTCTTCTCCAATGTCCTGTTTCTGACTGATGAGCATAAGGGCCATCAAGACTAAAAAAAAACTTGTACACACCTCCAGTCATAGATTTTAAATGTAAGGTAAGAATCCTTACTTGGGAACTTCAGACATTCAAAACCTGTCTGGATTTTCTCTTCTATAACCTGCCCCAGGTGATTGTCTTCTCTCAAGGGGGCTGTACTCAATGATCTTTTGAGATCCCTTCCAACCTCTAACATTCTGTGATTCTGTGAATCTGATTTTGGTGATGAATTCAGACATTAACTGTTTTAAACTAAAAACTGGTAAACTTAGTTGAAGGAGTTTCACACTTAGGTTAAATTTGGGATTTCCAAGTTTTCTTGGCTGAGAGCTGGGTCACTTTCACAAATCTAGAACAGTCTTGGAAGTGTTGGGCATTTCAGTGCCTTCATTACACCTAGGCACAAGCAAGCAGTCATTAATTTATGTAAGAGCATGGTGGCACAACATAATATGTAATATAATCCCTATGAGGAACAAGTACACTAGGAAGAGGACTGGGCACACCTTAAGGCCTCTTTGTCATCCCAAACAAAATGTTATAGATCAAATGAATGCCAGCCTACAAATTCCCTGTGTTCAGCCTGAAGAGACCATGAAGTTTATATATAAATCTCTACAAAACAGGCATATAAAGTCAGGTCCCTGTATTTCTCAAGACTTGGAGGACAGCATCAGCTAAGGGTTCTGACAGTAGCACCTTTATTATAACCTGAGAGGATACTATTTTCTTTAAAAATGTGTTGAGTAGTTCACTTGGAGACTTTCAAGGTCTGCCTGGATGTGTTCGCCTGCGATCTGTGTTAGACAGTATTATCCTGCTCTGGCAGGGGGGTTGGACTCGATGATCTCCTTGGGTCCCTTCCAACCCCTAACATCCTGTGATCCTATGATTTCTTTCTAGTCTCTTCTTGCATTATAGACTTTATGCTAGGACTCTTGCTTGGGAAACAAATAATTTTTTTTAATGTAATACTGTCATGAACTGTAAGCGTGCTAGATTGTTACCACCTTGCTCCATCTTCCAACTTGTCTGGAAGGGAGCAAGTATTGCTTTTTTATTGTTTTTTCCCAGATTACTTTGTAAGAAAGTAGGTAGTTGGCTCATCTTGGTCAATACAATATCACTTCCTTGTCTTTTATTGTGCTGCCTATGTCCCACAGAGAATCATAGAATCAACCAGGTTGGAAGAGACCTCCAAGATCATTCAGTCCAACCTAGCACCCAGCCCTATCCAGTCAACTAGACCATGGCACTAAGTGTCCCATCCAGTCTTTTCTTGAACACCCCCAGGGACGGTGACTCCACCACCTCCCTGGGCGAGGTTATTCATTCTAGAACTGAGAATCCAAATTAGTATTGCCTTAGCTTCTTTTTCTCTTTTGTTTCAGTTTTAAAATGGTACAATGGTCAGCATACAATTTGGAAATGTTGACTATCCTTGGAGACTTATGTATTACTCTTTCTATCCCTGCAATTTTCTGTATACATGACTTCCTCAGAGTGCAGATATTCAGAACATGTTCAGCCTTGCCCAATGTGTGAGTATCTATAGGTGTTACTGCCACAGAAATAATGGGTGTAACCAATGGTGGGCATACAAAATGTAGTCATTATGTTTCCTTATTCAAGTTTATCGTCTATTTTTTATTTACTGGTGCTATTGTAAATAGGTACAGGAAGATTTAATTTTATTTACTTTAAAAATAGTGTAAAGATAGAACTGGAAAATAATCTAGTATCACTGTTGAAGACAGTGACTAATTTTATGGTTTCTGTGAAATGGTCATAAATGAGGATAAGGGAGGAGGGGAGAAAGGAGGAGGAAGAGAGCAAAGGAAAAGAGTCTTTCGTGTATTTGCACTTATTAGTACTCTGTTTGAAAGGTCAATGAGAGGCATTAGAGATGTAAGTGCCATAGCCACCCCCATCAATTCTATTTACCTCCTTTAATCTTTGATCCAGCTGCTCAAAACATCTGGCACAGTGAACACCGACTCTAGGCTCTGATTCACAGTGAATCCTTGTGGATGTGTGTATAGGGGCTGCTTTGCGTCTGCTGTGGCTGCATCCACACAACTCTTTGTGTCCTGCTTGTATGAGCATCATGTCCCTCACCTACTGTGGGTCACTCACTATCCTGACAGCTAGTTGGGTTTCTCTGTGTCCAATGATAGGTGCGACTTTTCTGACTTCCTTATCACACACAGTCCCAGGGAAGGCAGAAAACTGCTACGATGGCTCAGCAAAGCAATGCCACCTCCACTCTCCCCAAATCCCTCAGACATTTCTCCTTTCCAGGGTCCCTGTGCACATTAATACCACTTTGGCTTCTATCTCACCTTTCCTTTCTACAAACATGTGTCCTCTCCTCCTGATCTGTGCTTTCTCTACAAACATCTGTCTGCTCTTCTGCTGTGCCTGCAGGCTTCTGACCTTTTAGTAATTTCACAAGTCATGGCTAATGGGAAAGACAACATCTGAAAGGAGTGTTGGTGTTAGGAAGATGAGGGAAGATCCACCACCCCAGCAGGATAATGACAGGAACGGGAAAGTTCCTGATAATTAATGAGATCTCTCTTGTCATGTAACCTGCCTCTGTCCATTCTAGCTCCACACAGAGGCTTTTGGAGCCGAGTAGAGGAAGTAAGAGTCACACACACTTGCAATGCCCTCTGCTTTAAGGTCTGGCTTCTGCCAGGACTTCATCAAATGGAGGAGCCAGAAGAGCTGGAGAAGGATGCAAAGTAGATGCCAGCTGATGGGGTCCCAGTTAGTCCAAGGCTGGAACTGAAGGAAGATGTGAAGGATAAAGTGGCCAGGCTCCTCACCTGGTAGGGACATACAGGATCCCTGCCATGGGGACAAAAAGAGCAGTCAAGTTGGTAATCTGGTGGAAGACAGGCATCAGTAAAAGGATCAGACTAGATTAGGAGCATGGATGGAGTCATAACAAGACCATTCTTCTTCCTCTGTTCCCCAGCTTTATCCAAGTTATCTCAGATGGACAGAGATGAGGAAGACAATAAAACGCAGGTTGAATCTGACAGTGCAGTCACTCCAGGGGAGCCAGATCAAGTCGTGGTCAGGATTTGGGTCATTCATTAGTTGTCTGGTGGGGGGGAAAGGATAATATTTTAAGCAGCAACCCAAAGAGGGGAGGAACCTGCAGGGAGTGCCAAGCTGTAGAGCAGTGGCAAAGAAGGGCTGTTAATTCTCGAAAATAGATGCATGAACTAATCCTCTCCTGCAAATGCATGTGAGTAAATGGTTAGACCTAGCAGCCTTTTAAATGCCAGATCAGCTTTTACTGAAATGGCATTTTACTTCTTTATTTATTTGTTATTTTATTTTGTGTGTGTGTTTACTAAGAATAGCTTTGAATAAAGACGTGACCTCTGTCTGGCATTATGTTACAGCCATCGTTGTGTTGCTGCAGCAGGAGTGTGGAGAGGAGTTGAATTTGTAAGGGGTCAGGCTTCCTACGACCCTCCACACCCTCACATGTGTAGCCACACTCCCACACCTTCTGCCCTAGTGGGTTCACGAGTCTCTGTCAACCCTGGGCAGAGGAGTGGTGCAGTGCAGCCCGCGGAGCGGAGCGGGACAGAGGACTGTGAGTGAAAGCAGGAGCCTGGGTGTGTAGAGCTAAGTCGCGAGAGCGAGGAGGAGACAGAGAGGGAGGAAGATTTGGAAAGATGAAAGAATGCCAGGGGAGCAGGTAACGCTTGCTACGGGAGGGAAGGGTTAATAGAGGAAAGGTAAATACATGGGGAACAAGTAATTAGAGGGAGAGAGAGGTGCTGATGCGTTTGTGGGAGGACGCGGAAACCGAAGGTCGGAAGGGTACCCAGCTTGTGGGCAAAAGGTAGGCAAAGAAGGAGTCTGTCTATGGGTCTACAGAAATGGTCCAGGGATGCTGTCTGCGAAGCCAGGGGACTGACAGGGTACCGCAGCGCCTGTGAGTCCAGGAAGCCAGGGCGGGAAGCGGGGGTGGCTGCAGGTGGCACCTGCTGCGGGAAGGTGCGAGGGACTGGGACACACGGAGGGCAGTCCACAGGGGACAGGAGCAGAGGGCACATCCCGCTGACGGGGCTGACAGCTCGAGCTGCCCTCGCAGGGGCATCGCTCCTCGTCTCATGTGCTGAGTGATGTTGTCCTGCAGGCAATGGAGGGGTCAAGGGCTGGAGAGGGTAACCTGTCTTTCCAGTGGCAAACCGTCCCTTTTTTCTTATTGATGTCACTGTCCGTGTGTGTGTAACGGGGAAGCGGTCGCTGCTTTCGCATCCGTTCCTCTCGTTTTGCCAGGGAGCATCAAGCAGAGCCTAGGTTTGGCAGACTGCCTGATTTCCTAGAGGGATCTATGCCACTTGGTGGCACTAAAAAGTTGCGCTGAAGCCGGATGCTCCCTCGGTGCAAATGGTCCCCTAGTCCCCGGAGCCGCAGCAACAGCAGAGCCCCCGAGCCGCCTCGCAGAGCTGCTCTAGAGGGTGGGAAAACTTTGGTGGAGCCCGTTAGCAAAAGGCCGCCGGGACTGCGGGGGTAAATTCTTCCATGCGATTCAGTTTTAAATTGAATCTCCCGAAGCAGCTATCCGTTTTGTTTGTTGTTGTTTTTTTTTGTCCCCCTTTTTTCCTTCCCCCCTTCTACGGCTAATGCTGCTCTGATCCGACTGGCACTCTCTTACTTGCTGGAGGGTAGTGCGGGAAGGTGGTGCCGGTTTGCAGTGGGACTTTGCAACCTTCAGAGCATCTGGAGAGATTTCCTCGCAGGGCAGAATGCTGGGTTAGTCTCTTTACAATGCAGAGAGGTTGCTGCCGTGAATGTGTGAGGGGAGGCGGAGATGTTTAAGCAGGTGGGTCAAACTGCAGCAAGTATTTAGGAAGACCAAGATTGTGGTGGCAGAGAGCAAAGACCCATCTGTTGTTTCATCAATTGTTTGTTTATTCCTCCTCCTTACGCCTTTCCTCCACCCCCTCCTTAAATCCAGGAACCATTCACGCCTCTCGCAAATGAGACTTGGGTGATGCTGAGAGAACAGCGTGTTGCAACGAGTGTGTGCCTGTGCATGCATTCGCGGGGGTAGAATACTCGGTCCTCAGCATTTGCCTGGGATCAGAAGAAAACAGGATGTGCCCTTAGCTGGAGCAGTGACAATGCTAGCCGAGTGGGGCTCACCTGCTGGTGATCTTTGCAGAGGCATTTGAGGATTATTCAGCTCCAGAAGGTCTGTGCCAGGAATGCTATCTCTGCCGTGACTGAAAATAGGAGGTGCCTGCCACTACCCTTCTAGATTATTGCCACTGAAAGGACCAATTTGCCACCACTGTAAGAAGAAGCAATTGCTGCCACAGACAAGGTAATGCTGTGGGATGGGAGAGGGGATTTATATGCCCTGGGTTACAGACAGAAACCCTGTGGATGCAGGAAGAAGTCTCCCCTTCCTCCCTTCCTCCTGCCTTTACTCTGTGCTCTGGATGCCCGAGGACAAGCATGGCTCCTGGGGAGCCAGAAAGCCAACTGATGAGATGCACCTCCAGGGGCTACTGGGGCATCTGTGGGTCGAGACACTGGAGGGCAGCAGGCTCTGATCCCTCCCCACGAGAAGGCTATGTGTGGGGCTGGGGCATATCAGGGATACTGCAATACTTGGGCTTGGTGATGTGTTTGATATATCTCTTCTGTTCATCAGTGACTATTTATCTTGCCAGGAAGAGATAATGGAAACACTGATGCATTTGTTTTCCAGAATCAGGCTTAGCTCAGACATAGACTTTTCTGTGTGACCTTGGGACAAATCACTTTGGATCTGCTCTGCAAGTCCCATCTATTCCTTATCTCATAACCAGAGAGAATGTCTCTGCATGCAAAAATGGTTCATTAAGGGTTGATAAGGACCGAGATACCAGCAGCCAAGCAGAGAAACAGAGACCTGAGAAGCAGTGCATGTGCACATACAGGTCTGCATGCACAGACACTTAGTTGTAGCAGCGCAAGCAGCTATGGTGGGAGTTAACCTTGTCCGGTAATTTCATTTAAGACCCATCTCTGTACACTTAATTTATTTTCAAAAAAAGTGATTCTGCACGGCAAATAGGACCGCCACGGCAATTTTTGCCACTGTTTGATTTTTAGATTTGAAGGTATTGTTTTTCTCTTCCCTGAATCTCCCCGGGAGACAAACGCTGGCAGCTGGTGATGCTCAGCACCAGGGACAGCGCCCGCCCCGCTCCTGCCCCTCTCCTGCCCCGCTGCTGCACGTCGCTGCTGCCCTCTGATTCCCGCTGCTGCCCGCCCAGCCTCTGCCTGCTCCCCGCTGCTGTTCGCTCCCCGCTGCCCGACCCGCTGCTGCCTCGCTGTCCGATCTACTGCTGCTCGCCACACCGCTGCCCGCTGCCCACTGTCTTCTGCCTTCAACCTGGAGGCAGAGCTGTCCTGCATCCTGGGGCTCTGTCACCCTGACAGCTCCACTTCCATTCTACCATCTCCTGGGGAAGGGTTTTCTGGTGGCAGTGAGGGTGACTAGGTGTAAAGAGAAGCCAGACGTTTCTTTCTTCTAGTCTAGAGGACAAAGTGAGGGGATCATCTTGAAAGTGGAGTGGCAGAGGATCGTCTTGAAAATACAGCACTGTAAGCAACCTTGAAAGAGAAAGATCTATAGGGACTTTACTGCCAGACTCTTTGCATTCACTGTGACCTTCCCCCCCCCTNATTTCTACCACATACTAATATATTGCCCATTCTCAAATACTTGAAGTACGTGCTCGTATTTATGCTACACGATCAGGAGTGCCAGATTTAGTCATTATTTGAAGAGATCAGAGAGCATTTTTGAGGTCTCTATACAAGTTCTTGGTAATTTTATGTTTTTTTAGTTTGGTACAGCGGCAGTACTGAAACGCCACTGCAACATCGCTCTTTTTGCAACTTCATAGAAATGCTTTTTGGAATTGCTGTTGCTTTTTTCTTGATTGCCTCTTCTAAATCATACAGTTTCATTAATTAATAGAATGCCTAGGTTTACAGCTGAAATCACACCAGAGTTATTAGTTCCTGTATCATAGGCAACACAGGTTTTTGGTTGTGGCATCAAGAAGCAGTATGTTTAGTGGAATTGCAGAGATCATTGCAAGTGTTTTGGGGAAGTTAAGCACTTACATATTAAAACTAAAAGTGCTTCATCATCAAGAAAGTGTGTGTGTACGTGCATAATATAGGGAAAAAACTTTGTGGGACTGCTAAAGGTTTTGTTGATAATTATAGCATTTCATGTTTATTATCTATGAGGAGATGAGATCAGCACGGTGGCCTTATCTTCAGTGGCCGTCCTGGCCAAATGGTTAAAATTCTTCTGTACTACTCAGTTTCCTTCTATTTCTAAGGGGAATTACAGAAAACTGTGTAAGACTGTTACATTTGTCAAAGGGCTTGATCCAATGCCTGCTGGAATTCAGAGCCCATAATACATTGACTAATGTTTGTTTGATGTCTTAAATTCTTTAGAGTTTGGATTTTTTGGTGAATAGAAAAATGAAACAACAATACAAATCCCAGAACAGGACATAGAGCTCATATTTCATGGTTTTCAACCAAAGATTGCTTTTGTGTCCAATACATACCACCTCTGAGGATTAGGTGTGTGTGACCTTCTGCAAACTAAGCCTCTCTATACCACTGGGAGGTAGACCACAGGAGTACTTTGAACCTAATGCTTAGTGTTTGCAATGCCAGTAGCCATCAGAACTGAGCAAAAACCTAGCATCCTGAAAGTACACCTTTTCCTCAGATTGGTCCCCATCGAGACGAGACAAGAAGCCTCTTTCCCTATGCAATTATTTTTCCACCTTTTGCTATCTAAAGAACTTCACTGCAAGATGAGTGGCAAAACTGACACTGGACTAATAATTCAGATGCTGCTTGTAAAGGTTTTGTGTCCAGTGATGATGAAACCTGGGTTATCTCCTTGGAATGTATCAATTTGATGTATGTCTGCACCAATGTAGCTCATCTCCAGTGACACTGAATTAATTGTCATATACACTGCAAAGGAACACCTAGAAAGCATTTAGTTAGCAGGTGCATGGCTGCACAAGGCTGAAAGCTACATGAACATAGAGTGTAAGTAAAATTCTCACTACAAATCAATCATTTTTGGGGTCCTACATTTTTTTTTCGTTGCTTTGATTCCAAAGTTCCTTTAAAGAGATTTTAAACTTTAGAAAATTCTTTACAGGTATCCCATGACTAACATTCTTCATATGCTAAGCACTGAGAATATTCCTAGGTGCTTTCCTAGAGTAGACCACGAGTTCTTACTCCATTACAGCACTACTCTGTGATATAGAAATCGAATGGTTTTATTATTTAAGTATACCTAAAGACTCAGACTATGAAAGAATAAGCTGTAAACTCACCAAACTGCAACTAAGAGGAGACCTGAATGAAACTGTAGCAACTTCTCTCTCTTTATTTATTTTTTTTTCCTGATACAATACAGGCTAAATCAAAACTTCCATTTGCTGAGTTTGTATTTTACTTATTAGAAGCCACACACAACTAGAGAATTCTGATTGCAAAAAAAAAAAAGTCAGGTTCTTCACTCCAGGGTCACTAGTGGGCGCTGCTATAATAATGTAAAATCACAGGGGGAAAGGGTTTTGTCCTTTAAGTTTAAACATAGTTGCACCTGTGGCAATAGAAGCCCTTAAGAAGAGTCAGACAGGCCCCGTGTATAAACTGTCAGCCACATGCATAGTGGAAAATCAGGCCTTTTGGAATTGCTGTTCCCAGTTTGAGTTTTGATCAAGGTTTCATTAATGTCATTAGATATTAAGGCTCTTTTTGTTCATGTACAGACTGTAAGTACTAATGGATTCACATTTGAGCTTGGAATAAATAATTTCAAGAACTGCGTGATGTTTCATGGAATATTACAGATGCTCATTTTCTACTTGGTTAAACCTCAACATGAAGTAGCTGGAACTCTGCCCTAAAGGAGCAGCTGAGAATTTCTCCTGACAGAGACTGACATAAAGGTTTTACTGCCAGGGAGAGGATAGGCTGTAGCAACATGTTGAGTTCATCAGATCTGTGTCTTTAGTCATCTTTGTAGCTCTTAAACTTCTGTCTAGGACAAGACTGATCAAAGGACAGATAAGCAGAATTATCTTTCTGCCTTATGACTTCTGCAGTGTGAACCTATCAAGTGTGCTAAGTGTGCATCAGTAGACTGATTCCAAAGTGTATGTCATATGTTGTTAGTGTGCATCAATAGACTGATTCCAAAGTGTATGTGGTATGTTGTGAGTGTGCATCAATAGGCTGATTCCAAAGGGTATGTGGTATGTTGTTAGTGTGCATCAATAGACTGATTCCAAAGTGTGTGTGGTATGTTGTGAGTGTGCATCAATAGACTGATTCCAAAGGGTATGTGGTATGTTGTTAGGGCATGTGACTTCATGATTAATTAATAGTTAAGTCCATAGCTGAAATAAGATAGAAAGCTTGATATAGCAGTAATTAAGTGCCTGATTCCATTTTAGCCTACGTGTCAGTAAATTAGAAGTAGCTCCCTTGACAATGAAGAAATTGAACAATGTGCAAAATAAATTTGACCCTAAGTGCTGTGCAAGTTGATTTGCTTGTCTGTCAGTGAAAGCACGTACATTCAGATAAATTATTAATTGGGGAACAATTCCCATTACTTTCTGCATGCATCAAGAGTTCACTGGCTTTCATGCTGCCGATATCCTTGTTCTTGATCTGAAGCCTGTAGCATGTCAAACTCCCTTTAGGGTTATCTCTAACAATTAAAACAGGAGTAATATTTAAGCTTATGAAAATTTGCTTAATTTTGTTTTAGTGCTCATCCTGCTTGTAATAATAAGCTTCTTGCAGTAGGAAAGAATGCTAATCAAAACCTGGAGTGACTTGTAAGTGACTCTTCTGGGAGAGAAAAACAGTACAATAGTATATTTGAATAGTTCCCTTGACCGTCTTCTCTTCAGTAAGTTGTTCTTCAGGAAATGCAATTAGTGTGCTTAGCCTATCAGCATTCTGCTCAACCATTTGGCCTAAAGCAAGATGTATTACCTGATTATTCTCATGTCATCTTTGCATATCATAACCAGCACTATCCTGAGGGAGGATGACAGGCAATAAGCAGAAATATAGAAATTATGTTTAAACATTGAAACATACTTTTTTTTTTTTCCACTCTGACTGTGATCAAACACTCAAACAGGTTTCCCAGAAAGTGGAGTCTCCATCTTTAGAGATACTGAAAATCTGATGACATGTAGCTGAGAAACCTGCTTTAATCAAACTTACTTTAAACAGGGTGGATGGACCAGATGATTTCCCAATGTGCATTCCCATCTTCACCATTCTGTGAATTTTAGGTTTCTGACAGCAAGAGTAAGCCCACAGAATCAGAGTTATATTATACTAATACAAATCCACTTAAATTCGGTTGTTTCACTTAGTCATGTCAAAATAAATTTCAGTTGTATCACTGCTTCGTGAAAACTCACAAAAAGAATTGATTTCAACTGCTTTGGGTATGAGTCCTAAGCCTAATACTATAAAAACATAAGCAGTTTTCTTGGTGTAATTAGTAATAGCTTTGTAAGTCCCAAGTAAATTAGCTTTTACTGTAGTACAGTGGAGTATGTGGAACAAGTTAATTAATTCTGGAGCATTTGCAGTCTGCGTCTGGTCCCTTCTTTCCCCTTGGATGCCATTGGAGTGGAAGCATTTGGTTGCTTTCAGAACTTGCTTTTTCAGCCATAGGAACCTCCCAGCTACTTGATAATATTATATCCTTAATATTATGGAACCAAGAATACAAGGGAGACCTTCAGCTTTACATAATTCTTTACCCTGTAATTTTATACTGTTGGATGTAGCAGAGAAGAGCAAACAGCTGTTCATTGAAATGAAGAAGATGAAAATGGCCTTGCTGCATTCCTTTTCTCCTATTTTTCAGTATGAAAATTGTTTAATCCATAGACATAAGGTGTAGAACAGTGTTACTAAACTTGACCAGAAACCTAATGACCAGAAACCTAATTGATGTGTGCTGTAAAACAAAAAAGCTGTATGGGAATTGATTTTTTTTTTACGTGTCACAAGCTCACCTCAATCCTCTGAGCTCCCTCTCTATACATGCAGCTGCACAGGCAGCTAGGTTATGAAAAGGCATCTAATTGTATATCCAGTTACTGTTTGAGGCAAAGCTGGCATTTGTCTAGATGTATACTTGTGGCTGTAATTTCTGTGAAGCTCAGAAAAATAACTATCCGTGGTTTTAAACTATTTCTGTTCAAAGGTCAAGAAGTGAGCAAGCAAGGAAGTTTTTAAAAGTGGAAATATGTTAACATTTAATTTGAGGTGTAGGAATTTAATAGCTAGGGTATTGTACAAAGGTATCCTCTGTCACTCATCCTTTGGACTGTTTACAGATTATATAATACTGTAATCACCATGATGGAACAAAAAACTGAAAGGCATAAGCAGTAGTGATATTCTGCAATTAGAGACTAACCTGGATCAAACTGCTGTTGTTCTTTAGTGGCAAAGGGTTGTAGTATTGATAAGGCAACTCTTCACAGACTTAAGAAAATCCCAAATCCTTCTTAAAGTGTTCTACAATTGTTTGAACCTTATTTCATTATTAACACTTTCTATTATGAAAAAATAGTATTAAATGACAATTAATATTACCAAATTATTTCTATTCAATGTGTTTTCTTTTTAAGGATTTGGATTTCGTTGGGGAATACTCACTGAAACTATAGCACGATTTCCTCTGTGTAAATACTTCATGATGTATAGATGTCTGTGTGAAATAATAATTAAGGCTAACACAGCGTAGAAGTGTTTTTAGCTTTGCCTGTCTCAGCTTTGGAATCAGGAAAATCAATGTGCTATTTGACTGGATAACCTGGCTGTGAGGTGTAAAATCAAGTTCAAAATGCTGCTAGATTTTCAGCTTGGGAGAAATAGAGGTAGTATAGCAAGGGCTTCTTACACTTTAAAACTTCTGAGTATTGTTGGAATCTTTGTTAATGGATTAGAAATGATTGATGGTTCTAAAATGCATGGATATTTCTCTTTTATTATTATTACATGAAAAGATTTATGTCAGTGAAACTGAGGTCAGGCTTTGTCCCAGAATTCTGCAATAGTTTTGTCGATAATGCAACTGGGCATGTGGTTTGCTAAATCTTCCTAGATTTGAGAGTGTGTTTAACTTTTTGTACTATCAGTGGATGCACTGGCAGGTGTAGAACAATAGGTGCTGCTTTAATGTGCTCAGGGATCAGGACCTGGACAAATTACTGTTTAAGCAGGGGATTGGAGCTGGATGATCCTTGAGGTCCCTTCCAACCTAAACCGTTCTATGATTCTATTTCAAACCAGAAGCATCCTGCTACAAATTCACTACTATTACTACAGAGCATTTTCAAGTTCCATAACTTACAGATTAAGATATTAATTCTTTGCTGATTCTTTTACCTCCTTTTATTTTTCTTTCTTTTTCTTTTTTTTTTTCCCATTTTTTAAACTTTCATCAACACTGAAGCTGAGTGGAGGTTACATTGCAGATTATTGACAAACATAACCACAGCAGATCAAGTGGAGGGACTATTTTCAAGATCTAGCAATGTCAGGACGAGGGGTAATGGTTTTAAACTGGAAGAGGGGAGATGTGCTAGTTTGAAGATAGCTAGCATGTTTTGGTGAAAAGAACTAGATGATAGGCTGAGAAATGAAAACAATGGTGAAGTCTACTTCCCTCACAGTCTTGCTGGGATGTGTAAAGAAGAAAGGCAAAACAAAGATTAAGTCGCTTTGCTTGGGCACTTTGTTCTGGGCTGTGCTCTCAGCCCTTTTTGCCTGCTGGGGATCTCGTGGCTGCTGGCTGAACTCCATCTTGCTTTCTAACCTCACCCT
>WAAF01010893.1:207618-230519 GCA_013400475.1 Tricholaema leucomelas
GTTTAAGGCCAGGCTGGATGAGGCCTTGAGCAGCCTGCTCTAGTGGGAGGTGTCCCTGCCTATGGCAGGGGGTTGGAGCTGGATGATCCTTGAGGTCCCTTCCAACCTAAACCATTCTATGATTCTATGATTCTATTTTAGGCATTAACATATCTGCCTAGTCTATGTGCTGACTTCTTTCTACCAGTGAAGTCTGTACAGCTGTCTACAGTACCAGATTGTCAAATTTCCTATTGGTGAGTTTTTATTTAAGGATATATTAAGATGAAAAAGAATTTCACTGCTCTGCTGGTTCAGAATTGTTGATCGTTGATTCTGTCACCTCTGCTGAAGCATTCAGTGTGTAAAACAAATACAAATTCTAATACCAAAATCAAATTTCTTAGTCTTAAATGGTTTAATTTTTCCTCATATTGTATTTTACAAAGTAAAAACGGATTTACAAATTGGAATATTCCTTAGAGTATTTAAAGAACACCTCTATTTGTCAATAGCAGTTTCCCAGTGCTGTAACTGATAACAAAGAACAGCCCAAGGTACATTAGTGTCACACAGGCCTTTGTGCTATCTGTAGAAGGTGTCTGGAAATAAAGGAGGCTGGTTTTGAGGACACAGATTAGAAATGGCAACATCTTTGTTCTGTGGAATGAAATGCTTGTCTGTTTTTTGTGCCGCTGAAAACATTTCCCCAAATCATTTTTAAACAAGAGCATGAAAGAGAAAAGCACTGATTTACACCAGCAAAAGCACAACCCTAAGACTGTGAAACACTGGTGTACAATGAACTTTTCCAGCTTGAAACTGATGGAAGCAAGTGTGTATAGAAGACAATGTATTACAGTCCCAGTGTATTAGAATGTGTTAACAGCAGTAGGTGCAATTTTGGAACAAATTACAAAGCTGCATTTATAACTAATTTCAAAGCTCTTTCTCTTTGTTCATTTTTGAAGGTTATGAGGATTATATTCGCATGTGCAGCTCTGCACAGCTGTCCACTCGGAGGTGATGGTGACTCCTTAGAGAATACATGCAAACTCCTGGTTAGCCATCAACGTAGTGCTCCCTTTAGCCAAAAGATTTGTTAACTGCTTTTCAACAGCTCTCCAGTTTTGATCCATCATGTTGTCTCTACCAGCTTAAACAATTTCCTAAAATGGTCCTTTTGCTGTTCCTTGCAATCCTATTATTGAAGGAAGATGTCTGTGGGAACTTCAGGCTTTTGGTTTCAGCACAGGCCAATGAAAGAAGAGTGGTTGCACATATGCCTGGCGATATTATCATTGGAGCTCTATTCTCTGTCCATCATCAGCCAACTGTTGACAAAGTTCATGAGAGGAAATGTGGAGAGGTCAGAGAGCAGTATGGCATTCAGAGAGTGGAGGCAATGCTACATACCCTTGACAGAATTAATTTGGACCCCACGCTGTTGCCAAATATAACGCTAGGATGTGAAATAAGGGACTCCTGCTGGCATTCTGCTGTGGCTCTGGAGCAGAGCATTGAGTTTATAAGGGACTCTCTTATTTCATCAGAAGAAGAAGAAGGGATGGTGAAATGTGTGGATGGATCATCATCTTTCCACTCCAAGAAACCCATCGTTGGTGTCATCGGACCTGGTTCTAGCTCAGTTGCTATCCAGGTCCAGAATTTGTTGCAGCTTTTCAATATACCTCAGATTGCTTATTCTGCCACAAGCATGGACTTAAGTGACAAAACCTTGTTCAAATATTTTATGAGAGTTGTGCCATCCGACGCACAGCAAGCACGGGCTATGGTGGACATTGTCAAGCGCTACAACTGGACCTATGTTTCTGCTGTACATACTGAAGGTAAGAGCTTTTTTTTTATTTCCATATATGAGTGACTTTAAAGTACTTTTATAGATGAGGATAATGTGATATTGTTTGGCTTATTTTGCCAGTCAGTTTTGCCAGTCAGTTGTCAACAGTATAGACTTTTATTTTACTTAATAATAACTTCACATTCCTTGTGGGGAATTGCTAATGTCTGAAAACAAAGTGTGAATTACAGCACTGTGTGTGCTCTAGGGCTACTTGTTGCTAACAGTGCATACTCTAGAGTCTCCTAAGTGATCTAAATTTAATGTAGTCAACATTTATTTTTCTTTATCTACCAATCAGTGTATTTATATAGAATAGCAATTTTGGCTGTATCAGTATTAATAACGAGAAAGTGTCTGGTCTTCCTAGTGCAGAAGAGAGCTAAATCACCATTTGAAACTGTAGCTGAGTCAGAATGTGCTCCTGCTTAACATCTGAGCCACAGAGGAATGAATTCTAGAGAACATGCAATTCTGGCTAACATTTGAAGGCAAGATTCCCCAGCTTCTCAATACCAGAGCTGTTTCTATCCATTTATAGTGTTCCGTGGAGTATTGCACCCACTCGTAGCTCTGTATGTGGACATTGGTTTTGAAAGTAAGCAAGGGAAGTTTCCTTGAATATTCTTCACACATTTATGCTCCATGAGGTGTCCAGAACATTACAACTGTGTGCCATATTGCTTTTCTCATTTTATTAATTTAAGTAGAGGTTAAGCTTTATACCCAGCATTCAGAAGACTACATAATTAAAAGAAAATGATATGGAAAAGCTTACCTGATTTTATTATTCCTGTGGTGACAGAGAAGATATTGTTCATTTTGCTGTGAATTTCACACTGGCTTAAGATTGGGTTTCACCACCCCTGTTTAATGACACTACCAATTAGGGAGTTCTTTGGAGTTAAGTTCCATGATGAATTCTAGGTTCCCACTAGATCATCTCTGTCCAAACAGCTAAATGCCGAATGGGAAGCTCAGAATATGATCTGGGAATGAAAAACGTTATTAAGAGATTGAGTAGTGGTGACGACATTGCTGAACAGCAGCAGATGCTGCTGGCTTTAGTACAACCAATCGAAAGCAGATTGTCCTTCCCACACACTGAGTGTGCTTCTCTGGCAGGCTTTATACTATTCAAAGCCATTTTTGGGGAGATGCTGGTCCAGTGGCTAGTATGTAGAGAAGATTTTCTTCCTACAGATGTGTAAAGAGCTTGTTTTGCAGTATGAAAAAAAACAATAAAGTAGACATTACATACTGATTATTGTAATCACATTTCTATCATGATAATGAAAACTGGTAAGGAGCTGCAGCCTCTTTTGTATGGGAATGCACAAATACATTAACAGTTTAATGTAACAGTGTATAAATCACTGTATGTCACATCATGTAGTGAAGGTATACTGTGCCAGCTGATGTCTTTGTCATGGTTTAGCCTTCACTTTACAAACATGTAAGACTAACATCATGGTCAAAAATTATGTCACTGATGCATCAAGTTAGCACATTTATATCCAGAATACTTTTGATGTCTCATCTAATTTCTGCTACGCACAACTTTTTCACCCCTGCTTATTGAGAGAGGATGCTTACAGATTCAGTGTGAGAATTGTGGAGCTGATCTCAAACTCTGTTTCTGCATAGAGTGAGAATACTGACATTTGCCACTTCCTGTGGACACTCTTGTTGGAGCAGATGGTAACATATGGCATGTTAATCTTATGGCAGAGGAACCTGCACTGTATATTGAAAAGAAGATAATAGTGACACAAGGGTTGAAACTGAAGATAGTTGCTGTAAGTAAGACAAAACCAGTAAATGACAGAGGAGCTCAATATGAAGAAAAAATGATGAATGATACATCAAGTAAATGTCCCTACTTCTGCCAATATTAGAGTGGACAAGATAAATGTTACATTGGTAATATCTGAGGAATCATGTAAATCATAGCATATTGACAGCAACGTAGCTCTGGACATAAGCGAACAAACATTAAGCTTGAGTTCTGGGAACCTAGTGGTATTGTCATCTATTTACATAGTCTGGTCATGATGATGAATAGACTCTATAGTTAAATAACATCACCCAAATGTTTTTTCATGACAGAACAGATGGTATTCAGAATAGATAGAAAAATACAAACTGGTCAAGGTATTTCTTTGAAATGTGGTGATGTCTGATGTTCTGGGCACTTTCCAATGATTACAGCAGATTCTATTCCTTACAGGAACACCAGAAACATCCCTTATGATAAAGAAAATGAACTGAGTAAATAAGTAAAAGAAATGTATATTTTTAAATTATTTCTCATTTTAATCTAGTCTTTGTTTGCTGGTAAACATTCATAATACACCTCTCTATTCAGTATCTTACATTAGTAAGCATTATGTCAAAATAGGGGGGGGGGGAAGTGTTGAATACTACTCCTTTCAATTTATACTGACTTGGAATGTGGTCATTCTTTCAACATGCTCCACCTACATATGTTACCTTTAGTTAATCACAGAATCATAGAATCAGTCAGGGTTGGAAGGGACCACGAGGATCACCCAGTTCCAACCCCCCCTGCCATGGGCAGGGAAACTCTACCCTAGAGCAGGCTGGCCACAGCCTCATCCAGCCTGGCCTTAAACACCTCCAGGGATGAGGCCTCAACCACCTCCCTGGGCAACCCATTCCAGGCTCTCACCACTCTCATGCTGAACAACTTCCTCCTCACATCCAGTCTGAACCTACCCACCTCCAGCTTTGCTCCATTCCCCCCAATCCTGTCACTGCCTGATAGCCTCATTTTTCTCCTTTAGATCCAAAAAAATCTATATCACGGTAAGAAATATTACTTACTTTTCACAAAATAATAGGATTGAAAATTTGATTCATTTTATTTTAGGCACAGAAGACATCTTTTCATGCTTTATGTGCATAATACTGAAGCACCACAAAAAGTTATTTCCACTCCACAGAAACATTTTCCATTGCAAAGAAAAGTTATTGCCAAAATCTTGTTTCTGAAAATTGAAGAATGTCCTGTCTAAAGACTGAGTAATGTTCTACTGCAGCATAGTTTAACTTCTGCCCATGGACAAAACAATTTTTCTTTTTTTTATTTGTTTCATTTTTCAAATTATTTCTTTTTTTTTTTTTTTTAAGAGTTTTAAACTTTTTAAAATATTTTTTTTGAGATAGAATAGAATAGAATAGAATCAACCAGGTTGGAAGAGACCTCCATGATCATCCAGTCCAACCTAGCGCCCAGCCCTAGCCAAATTCCCACTTAACTGAGATCTGTGGAAGGATGAAGAAAATTAACTGTTCCTATAGCAAAATTCTTCTTACTGGGCCTTAATTAGGGTTTGATTTTTATTAAATATTTTCTTCCTGAGAAAAATTCCTCCTAACCTCCTAGATTACAGGCATTAGGAGGAAGATGAATAGAATTACTACCAAAAGATTGGGTTAAAATTGTAGTGAGAAAATCTAGAATCTCAGAAATTACTTTACCTCAGTGCTCAGATGTTTTTCTGACCAAGGAAGTTACAGCAGATGAAGCACTTATCCAACAGTGCAGTTCTGGAGTGTCTGTATCATTAGGCAATTATATAAAGCTATAGCTGATCTAGCATGGCAGACTCATAGAACATGTTCACCTTTCCCTGATTCAAAATTACAGAATTCTACTCTCTATATGTTATTTTGATATGTAAAACAGGTAATAAAATGACAACTAGTCCTTGGAAGGGTTTTTTTCCTTATGCTAGAATATAATGTTTTTGAATCACAGAATTTCTTAGATTGGAAAAGATCTTCAAGATCATGGAGTCCAATCATTAGTTTCACACTGACAAGTCCTTGACTAAACCAAATCCCTCAGCACAACATCTCATCACTACAAATTGCTATGGTTGGCAAAGGACCACCAGGATCATCTAGTCCAACTCTCATGCCATCGTCCTTAATCACTAGACCATAGCCTCAAGTGCCACATCCACTCTCCTTTTAAACACCTCCAGGGATGGCTACTCCACCACCTCCCTGGGCAGCCTGTTCCAGTGCCTGACCACCTGCTCAGTAAAGAACTTCCTCCCAACATCCAACCTAAACCTCCCCTGATGCAACTTGAGGCCATTTCCTCTTGTCCTATCATTAGTAATTCATGAGAACAGACCAGCTCCAGCCTCACTACAACCTCCTTTTAGATAGTTGTAGAGGGCAACTCTCAGCCTCCTCTTCTCCAGACTAAACAACGCCAGTTCCCTTAGCTGCTCCTCATGGGTCATGTTTCCAGACCTCTCCCCAACCTCGTCACCCTTCTTTGCACCTGCTCCAGCATCTCAATGTCCCTCCTATTCGGTGGTGACGAAAACTGGACACAGTATTTGAGGTGTGGTCTCACGAGTGCTGAGTACAGGGGCATGATCACCTCCCTACTCCTGCTGGTCACACCATGCCTGATACAGGCCAGGATGTTGTTGGCATGCTGTATGAAAACACACACAGTGTCTTCACTTAAGGACCCCATGTAAAGCAAGATTTGATTTCACTGTGGGGTAGTCTGTTCAGACTGAATTATCCATTCTTCAAGTGAAATGACTGTGTTGCTCCAACCTATCACCCATTTACCTTGATATGTTCTCGGAGATTGTCTTCCCAGGCATTGGTCTGATTTTTCTTTAGGAAAAAACAAAGAGCTTTAGTTCTGCCATCACTTCTGTAAAGTAGTTTTCCAGGGGCAGTTATCTTTACAGATTTTGTACAAACCTTTCCAGTTTCATTGTATTCTTTTTCAAGCTCATGCATGGATTTTCTTTTTTTTTTTGGAGGGGGATTGGTATTCTTCAGCTTGCTCTCAGGCAGGAAATTGTTTTCCATAGATCAGCATACAAGCTGCAGTTCCTTATCTTATTAGCAAACAAATACAGTGGCAGCTTATAAACTTGTACTCTTTGTTTTCCCCCTTTACAGTTATCAGTCTCATCTTCTGCTCATCTGACTTACTATCTACCTTCCTCAGTATTTAGTGTGGGTTTGGTTGTTGGGTTTTGGATTGGTTTTGGTTGTTTTTTTTTTTGGAGGGGGGAGGTCTTGGTTTGTTTTTGTTTTTTCTTTTTAAATATCTTTCTACCATCTCTTTTTTTCCTCTTGACATTATCTCACTGCTTCTCCCTCTTGGTTAAGTTTAACTATTGTTTTCCTCTTAGCCCTTGTCATTCAAAACATCATTACAAAACAATTTCAGGGAGAAAATTGTGTGAATAAGATAGGATGAATTGATATGGAAATGTGTGAAACTTCTGGTTTATGTGATCACAGCTATTAACCAATATAGGTTGAGCTCTGGCTAAATTAAGGCCATCAAAGTTGCACATTATTATTCTTTCACTTGGAGAAACCAGACAGTGTCCAAGTATCTTCTAAAGTTCAGGCTTTAGATTCCCCATTCTCATGTTAAAAATATAATTCTAACTGAATACATTGTTTAGCAAGTCCACATTTGTTTTGTCTTCAAGCTTTGAGTCCTGCAGCTGGGGAGGGATAACAACAGGCACAGGTACAGGTTTGGGGCTGCCCTGCTGAAAATCAGCTCCATGGAGAAAGACCTTGGAGTACTGGCAGACAGTAAGTTCTGCATGGGCCAGCAATGTGCCCTTGCGTCCAAGAGAGCCAATGCATCAAGAAAAATGTGGCCAGCAGGTCTAGGAAGGTTCTTCTCCCCCTCTACTCTGCCCTAGTGAAACTACACCTGGAATACTGTGTCCAGTTTTGGCCTCCCCAGCTCAAGGGAGACAGAGACCTGCTGGAAGGAGTCCAGCAGAGAGCCGTGAGGATGACTGGGGAATTTGAGCATCTCCCTTGTGGAGAGAGACTGAGAAACCTGGGGCTGTTTAGCCTGGAGAAGAGAAGACTGAGAGGAGATCTGATCTATAAATATCTGAGGGGTGGGTGTCAAGTGGATGGGGTCAATCTCTTTTCACTGGTCAGGAGCAATAAGACAAGGAGCAAGGGCTGCAAACTGGAACACAGAAGGTTTCACCTCAACATGAGGAGATACTTCTTTACAGTGAGGATGATTGAGCACTGGAACAGGTTGTCTAGAGAGGTTGTGGAGTCTCCTTCTCTGGAGACTTTCAAAAGCCACCTGCATGCATTCCTGTAAGGACTACCCTAGGGAATCCTGCCTTGGCAGGGGAGTTGGGCTCGATGATCTCTGGAGGTCCCTTTCAACCTCTACTGTTCTGTGATTCTGTTACCATGGTTGTTCAGTTTACAGGTTTGCCATTTAGTGAAAAACAGGACTTTTTTTTTATTTACAATCAAAGTCTTGAAGATGAAAGGTGAGCTTAAATTCTTCCTCTCTTTTACCTTTATAAGTTTTAACAATCTTCATATCAAACTTCTGGTTTTAATTACATTGAAATTAGGTTCTTGGCCAAAATGTCTGTTTCACTTGAAGAACCTAACCCTGTCCCCTACCTATGGGATTTTTGCAAGCAAGATGAGCAGACAGTCAGAGAACATGCTGACAAGCTCTTGAGGGTGTTCCCTGTCTTGCTGGAAGTATTCTAAATGGCTGTGATTTCAGAGCTGCGCAGAACAGGCAGCAGAGATGCATCCTGACAGCAAGTGGAACTATATTTAGGAATAGAAAAGAAGCAAAACCCAGCCAGAAATCTGGAAAAAAAAAAAAAAGAAAGATCTTAAATCTTCTGTTGGTGGAGGATGAAAAATGAGGTTCACCTCCTTTCTTGTATTCATGCAAGCATTGCAGCTCAGAGAATACATTTATTGTAGGTCTCCAAAAAGTCCAGGGAGGCAAATCAGTAAAAACCTGCAGGCAGTGTTCATTTGGTTTTATGAGTAGAATAGAACCTAAGGTTGTCTTCCATAGCTAAAGGAGTTCTTCCTTTGTCTTTGATCTTTACTGCACAAAAATACAGGACTCCAACCATTCCACATTAACAGAACCTTTCAAAAAGATTACGCTATGTGCCCCAAATGAGGAGTGTGTGTATTACCCTACCAATATAAGCTGCTCACACATCTTCAGCCATGGATACATGTATAAAGGGTTTCTTTGCTTTTTTTCCTTCCAACAGCACTGTGGGATGAGAGATTACCTTGCTCATTTTCATGCATATGCAAAAAGACAGGCAATTTGCCTGACCTATTTCTTTCCCTAAAGGGAAAATGGGAGGCTAGCTGAAATTTAAGGGGTCTAAAACCATTAAGTTGGATAAGATGCTCTCTCTGACTTGCATCTCTCTCATGAAAGCCCACTGTACAGAGTATTTAATTGATCATTTTTCTGGACACCTTTATGCATACTGAAAAGAAAGGGATATGTAGATGGTCTGTGTCTTACTAGATATGAGGCTGAAGATTTTGTTCATGAAGATGTAATTTCTGTGGAGGGATTTTACATTTTTTTCTCCCAAATCCAAAGGCATTTATGCAAATGCATAAATGTCAGCATGCTTAAGTTGTTAAAAATGAAGAATCCACTACAGCTGCATTCAGAGATCTCATCCTTTTGGATTTTGTATAGAACTCAGACTTATGCAACAACTGAGACAGGCTAGGAATGCAGTTCCTTCTGTTAAGCTACCTAAGATTCAACCAAGGAATGTGAGTTACAACAATATCCTGCTACAGAATTTTACTGGAAAAATTGCAGGTTTCTTGACTTGTAAGCTTAGGAATTCCTCTTTTGCTTCACCGTTCACTCTTTGGATAATTCTTTAATTGTGTGACCTTCCTCCTCCATCTCTCCACCCTCTTGCCTGTTAACTAGAACTTTCTGAATATTACAGGTGTCAGTCCTTTTCTTTCCCTACACCTAAGCTGATTTTATTACAGATTTATGTATTATTCATGTGTATTCAACCAATCACAGAATCATTGTCATTACAAAAGCATTTTACCATGGAGTCCAACCGTTGACCTCACGTCACTGTGGCCATTAAACCACAACCTGAATTACCATGTCCACGTTTTGCATACACTTCCAGGGAAAGCAACTCCACTACCTCCCTGGGCACTCTATTCCAATGCCTGACCACTCCTTACATAAAGAAAATTTTCCTAATGTCCTATTTAAATCTCTCCTAGCACAATTTCAGGCCGTTTCCTCTTGTCCAATCACCTAATACTAAAGAGACTGACCTCCATCTACTTACAACCTCATTTCAGGTAGTTGTAATCAGCAAGGAGGTCTCCCCTTGTCCTCCTCTCCTCCAGACTAAGCAATCCCACTTTCCCCAACCATTCCTTACAAGATTTGTTCTCTAGACCCTTTGCCAGCTCTGTTACGTCTTCTCTGGATGTGCTTCAACAACTCAACTTCCTTCTGTGATGGTTTGGGGTGTTCCCCGCCCCCCACACTTTAGAAATCACCCAGACTAGGCTCAGTCAGCTCTGGAAATTTGAATGAAGCTTATATTTACAGCTGGCACAATTTACAAGCAGATATTTACAGTATATACAGATATATATATACAGAAAAATACAAGATAAAAGTAATACAGAAACACAACTCCCCTCCCAGAAACCTGAGTCCCCAGGAGGGGCTCTTAACCACCCCCTCACCTTCCCCCTACCCCTCTCAACCTTACCCCAGTCCCAAGGAAGAATGGAGGCTCGGCCAAGAGGATTAAGAAGCAAAGGTGAATCAGCCACAAAAGCAAATGGAGGGTGAGGTTAGAAAGCAAGATGGAGTTCAGCCAGCAGCCCCAGCTCCGCAGCAGGCAAAGAGCCAAGAGCAAAGAGAGCAAGCAAGTGACTTTATCTAATGTTTTGCTTTTCCTTTCTACACATCTCAGCAAGACTGTGAGGGAAGTAGACCTCACCATTGTTTTCATTTCTCAGCCTATCATCTAGTTCTTCTCACCAAAACATCCCAGCTAGCTTCACACTAGCACACCTTCCTGGAGTGAAGGACCCAGAACTGAACACAGTGTTTGAAATGCAGCCTCACCAGTACAGGGGTGCAAACACTTCCCTACTCCTGCTGGTCATGTATTCCTGATACAAACCGGGATGCTGCTGACCTTCCTGGCCACCTGCTCATATTGCTGGCTGATGTTCAGATGGCTGTCAACGAACACTCCCAGGTTGTTTTCCACCATGCAGCTTTCTAGCCTCTCTGCTCCAAGCATTGTAGCACTGCATGGGGTTGTTGTGACACAAGTGTGGGGCCCTGGAACTTTGCCTTGTTAAACCTGACAGTGCATTCATTTCTTTTGTCCAGATCATTGATAAGGATATTAAGCAAGATTGGCCCCAATAATGAGCCCTGAGGAACACCACTAGCAGCAGGCTGCCAATGGTATTTAGCGCCATTCACTAGCCCTCTTTGAGCCCACCTCAAAGAGTCCAGTCACTTCTTCATCCAGCAAATCATCCACCCATCCAAGCCATAAACAGACAGTTCCTCCAGGAAGATGCTGTGGAAAATGGTGTCAAATACTTCACTAAAGCATTTAAGTAGACAAGATTCCATTGTGCAAGCTCTTCGTAGGCTGCTCAGGCAGGGCTAGGTGGTGCCTTTATGCACCTCTCTGTGGCACAAATGAAACCTAAGTGGTACTGACCCAGGAGGAAACATGTTGAGAAGCCTCTCAGTCACACATTGTATTTTATGACCATGTCAGGTCAATGCTGAAGTCTCTCCATTTGCATATGATGACACATGCATCACATTGAGCCACCCCATGAAAGGGAAGACAACTGCGTTCTCAACTCTGTGCTGTGCCTCTGGTAGGCTATGTCTTGGTGGACAGGAACCATATTACTGTCTCTTATTCTAGTCCCATTCAACTCCTGTGATCAGGAGTGGGAGTGAAATTAAATCATCACAGCTACAATATTTTGCCTGAGAATATAGAATGTGGAGAGCAGGTCAGTTCAGTGTCTACTGGAGTATGAAGTTTGAGATCATTTACTTGGAAGTGAGAGTCCCAGTTTTGTGCTGTCCTGAAGTACTTATGTCACCCATGATGTAGAGATCATGCCAATGACTTGTAGTGGAGAGACTGATTCAGATACAGAAGAATTGTATTGGGTTCTCTCATTACAGTATTATGCTCAAGTTGATGGGTTCATTTGGAAGTATATCACAGAACATGACAGCCACTAGCTGAGAATCTCAGCTAGTGGCTCCATGTAACCAGCTAGATCATTGTGTGTGCTTGCAGCCCCTTCTGTAGCTTGCTGTGGACATGCCTCCAGCCATCTGCAAGGGGGCTTGCTTAATGATTTTATTATGGTTTGGCATTTTGTAGGCTGAGAATTGGCACATATGGGCACCATTGAAGCATTTGCTCCAAACACCCACATCCCAAGTCTGTGATGGAAGTGTTGTGAGGATCAATACTTTGAAGAGTAAGGGACACACAGATACTACTGGTAATTTCAGGGCAGAGGAGCTCATGGGCATACAGTGCATGTACACATTCTGTTACTGATCACACACAGGTTTATGCTCTTTGAGAGGGTGCTCTGAAACACTGAGAAAAAGTATCTTGACTGACATACCTTCGCTAAGAAGACAGAAAGACAGAGGAAACTGAAACCTTGAAGGCAGATTCCCGTTTCTGCTTTACACACAAGCTTTTAACTGATTCCAACTTTTCTGCTTTTGAACAGTTGGTAGAGTGGGTGTTACATCCAACACCTCCATGTGACAAATCTCAGCCTACAAAATACTGGCAGGTTACATTTCATTAACCATATGGGACTTAATTATGCTGCCAGCTAAAATACAGGTGGAAATCCCATAGTATCGTTTTGTTGTATGTACATAGACCCTATAGAATCTTACAGTACACGAATCACAGAGGTCAGTATTTTCAGCATGCATGGCTCCATTGAGATGTGTAAAGTCTAAGCTTTAATATATAACTGAAATAAGAGGTGTGCTTTTACTCACAAGATGGAGTTTTTGGGGAAGAAGGGGCAGTGTTGATGTCTGTGTACTGATAAATGAAAAAAACCAACTGTCAAGGTCTTCCCATAGGGTGATATTTCAGCATTTTGTAGTCACGTCCATAAAGAAAATTGATCAGAGGCAGCCAGAGTGGTTAAAAGAGTGGAGCATTGCCATCCACTGCCTACAGACAATCTGGAACGAAGTGGCCTAGATTTGGCAGTGCCCTCCCTGTCCCGTTTCTCTCTCTGGGATGTTGGTTCAAAGGCATAATGACACTCGCAGCAATTTCATTGTGGATTATTTTATCAAGTGGGCTCTGGAAAGGTGGGAGTGAGCTCTGCAGATTGGATGCAAATGCCAACAGCATCTTTAGAAAGAGGAGAGGAAGCAGATTATCAAAGGTGAAAAAGAGAGTACAGGACTAAGAAAAACAAAGTGCAGGACTAGGAATGGTGCTTGAGATGAAGTGTTTCACTGATACAGCTTGTAGGGCAAAGCATCCATCCTAGGTCATATTCAGAACATGTCATCTACAGGCCCTGAAACGTTTCACAATTTAAACACAATTTCCTGCTAGGGAATCAAAGGACTGAAACCTGGCACGCTGTGCTGGAGGTCAACCATGGCACCTATCTTGTTTCCCATACTCCTGGTATGGGCTGGAGCACCTCTGCTATGAGGACAGACTGAAAGAGTTGGGGCTGTTCAGTATGGAGAAGAGGAGGCTGCGAGGTGACCTTACTGTGGCCTTTCAGTATCTGAAGGATATGCTGAGGCTATCAGGGAGTGAGAGGACTGGGGGGGGAATGGAGAAAAACTGGAGATGGGTAGGTTCAGACTGGATGTGAGGAGGAAGTTGTTGAGCATGAGAGTGGTGAGAGCTTGGAATGGGTTGCCCAGGGAGGTGGTTGAGGCTCCATTCCTGGAGGTGTTTAAGGTCAGGCTGGATGAGACTGTGGGCAGCCTGATCTAGGGTAGGGTGTCCCTCCTCACGGCAGCGGGGTTGGAAATGGATGATCCCTGTGGTCCCTTCCAACCCTGACTGATTCTATGATTCTAAATACAGCTAAAATTCAATCTAAAGCCAACTATGAAATAGAGAGTAACTCAAAACTGTCTTTGCATTTATAAGCAGATTATTTGTCCTAAATACGTCAAGCAGAAATGACTGAATTTTGCTCTATAAAATGACTCTTCAAATCAATCCTGTTAATAACCTCTCATAAGCTGATGTTTTCTCTCTGGCTAGATAAATATGCCATTTTGCTATGATAGTAGTAGAGGTGCTACTAGCTTCATTGCATAAGCAAGAAGTGAGTAATTACTTCACAATTTTGTGGAGGAGTTTGCAAAAAAATCAACAAGAGATATGGCAACATAGAATCATAGAATCAACCAGGTTGGAAGAGACCTCCAGGATCATCCAGTCCAACCTAGCACCCAGCCCTGTCCAATCAACCAGACCATGGCACTAAGTGCCTCAGCCAGGCTTTGCTTGAACACCTCCAGGGACGGTGACTCCACCACCTCCCTGGGCAGACCATTCCAATGCCAAATGACCCTGAGAAGTTTCTCTGTGTATTTTTTTTCCTGCATTAGTGTGAAAAAATATTTGTATAACATTTTCCTTTGTATTTTTTTTCCCCCAGAGAATAGCTAAACAATTTATAAGGAAAAAGGGAAGAGTGGAAGGGTTTTTTAAAATGCAAAATGCTTTTCAAGATGGGAAGAGTGAGTGCTTGTACGTTGTCATTTTTCTGCTGGTGAAATTTTCTATAGTCATATCACCTACATACCACACCTCTGGACATCCATGAGTTAGGGATTCTCTGGCCAGTGGGTTCTCTTTTTTGTCTGGTCCTCTGTGCTCTAACAATAGTGATGGTGATATCTGTAAGGAAACTATTTTTTTCATCTGTATAGGTGTGTGAGAAGATGCTCTGACTTCAAATATTAGCATTTTGCCTGCCATGCAGAATTTAATGAATATATAACTAGAGAGAATGCTTTGGGTTTAAATGCAATCAAAACGTATTTGGGGCAACATACTAAATAATTATGTATCTCTGAGATTTTGCTTACTTTTTTTTCTTTAAGTCTATGAAGTGTTGTATCATTCTAGAGGTTTTTGATTCAGTCTAACATTTGCAACTGAAGAGTCTCCAAAAATGTAACAATTTACACTGATAGTGAGGTTTTCGTAGTAAGAAAGGATATTTACAGCCTTTTATACAATCACTTATTTTTAAGGTTATGAAACATCTTAGAATCATAGAATCAACCAGGTTGGAAGAGACCTCCAAGATCATCCAGTCCAACCTAGCACCCAGCCCTGTCCAGTCAACTAGACTATGGCACTAAGTGCCTCAGCCAGGCTTTTCTTGAACACCTCCAGGGACGGTGACTCCACCACCACCCTGGGCAGCCCATTCCAATGGTAAATCACTCTCTCTGAGAATCACTCTCTCTTCATCAATGTCATTGATGAGGGGGCAGAGTGTCTGCTCAGCAAGTTTGCTGATGACACCAAGCTGGGAAGCTTGGCTGATACAGCTGAAGGCTGTGCGGCCATCCAGCGAGACTTAGATGGACTGGAGAGTTGGGCAGAGAGGAACCAAATGAGGTTCAACAAGGACAAGTGCAGAGTCCTGCATTTGAGGAGGAATAATAAACTGCACCAGTACAGGCTGGGAGGTGATCTGCTGGAGAGCAGCCCTGTGGAGAGGGACCTGGGAGTCCTGATGGATAACAAGTTAACCATGGCACAGCAATGTGCCCTTGTGGCTAAGAAAGCCAAAGGGATCCTAGGGTGTATTAAGAGGAGTGTGTCCAGCAGATCAAGGGAGGTTCTCCTTCCCCTCTACTCTGCCCTGGTGAGACCTCATCTTGAATACTGCATGTAGTTTTGGGCTCCCCAGTTTAAGAGGGACAGGGATCTGCTGCAGAGAGTCCAGTGAAGGGCTAAGAGGATGATTAGGGGACTGGAGGGCATGGCTGATGAGGAGAGGCTGGGAGACCTGGGTCTTTTTATTCTGGAGAAGACTGAGAGGGGATTTAGTAAATGTTTATAAACATCTGAGGGCTGATAAGGAGGCAGGGGACAGGCTCTGCTCACTTGCTCCCTGGGATAGGACAAGGAGCCATGGGTGTAAGTTGCAGCAAAAGAGGTTCCACCTCAACACAAGAGGGAACTTCTTTACTGTAAGGGTCACAGAGCACTGGAATAGGCTCCCCAGAGAGGTTGTGGGGTCTCCTTCTCTGGGGACTTTCAAGGCCTGTCTGGATGCATTCCACTGTAACCTGTGCTATATTGTGTGGTCCTTCTGTGGCAGGAGGGGTTGTCCTTGACGATCTCCTTGGGTCCCTTCCAACCCCTAATATCCTGTGACCAAGTGAAAAGTTTAAAAATAATTAACATGTGTTAACTGACTACTTAAATATTAGTTAGGTGCCTGACCTCTCTGATAGAAGCCATTAATACTGAGAAACCCAGTCCTACAGTTAAGCAGTCTCCCTGGTTGTTCAGGACTTATCAAGCAGGGATACTTAACCTCTCTGTGGATAAACCACTTATGAAAAAAGCACCCTTTGGGTGCTTGGGCTGTTTCTTTGACCTACATAGACTCAAGTGATTGCTTGTATGGCATTCTGTCATGTACTCTTGCATAGCGCTGTTAGCGTACCAGTGTACACGTGCGCTGACAGTTTGTTTAACAAGAACATGAGGATTTCTCTCACAAGCCAAGAACATTCTTTAGTTTGGAAATCTCTGTCAGTCTTTATTTCTTTGTGTATTGCTGTGATTCTGTTGACTATTTATTGGCTCTAAAAGCTTTTCTTTTGCCATGCGTTCGAACAGCATCTACATCCTGCTACCCTCACCTTATGTCGTATATGTCATTATAATCATAGAACGAATCATAGAATCATAGAATGGTTTAGGTTGGAAGGGACCTCAAGGATCATCCAGCTCCAACCCCCTGCCACAGGCAGGGACACCTCCCACTAGAATATATATATAGATATATATAATATATCTATATATAATATATACATATAATACACATATATATAATAGGTATACAGATATAATATATGCAATTTATGATAAGAATTTCCAATCCCACAGAGTGGCACATACAGTCTTGACCTACTTTACTGTTAAAGCCTGAGTCTTTTTGTTTCATCAGCTGTTGTATTTCTTTGGTCCAAAGAGTGCAGTGGAATTGGACAAAATGAAATGGCAGTTTCAATCCATCAAGTATGCTGCAAGGTTCTATTTCAGCAAGTGCTGTGCATTTTTTGCTATTTGTGCTCTGGACAGTTCAACTGCTTAAGAAGCAATAGATCAAAAAAGGATCCTTTGCCAGTAGAAAATAGGCTTCTGAGTGCATATTGACAAGTTTGTAGTTTTACTTGGTAGAACAATAACAATACAGAGAAAAAAAAATTGCCTACTTGCCTTAATTACAAGTTTCATTAAGGACTCTTAGTGTGTGTGGCAGTCAGTTCATTCATTTATTTCCTCCCGTGTAATACTTTGAGCAAACCCCTTTTGTCCTGACTGCAGCAATGTCAGAGGTTAGGTCTGGGCCAATCACTAAACAAGTGACAGATACTCTCTATTAACTCATCCCTTTCAAAGGAAATAAGGGAGAGAGTCTTGTGAAGTGACACACAAGGTATCTGAACCAGTCACTATAGAGTGATTTTCCCACTTATTCTGAGCTAGGCTCACCTCAGCCGCCAGTGCAGTCAGCTCTTGAGATCCTTGCCACTGGCGCACCTTCATTCAGGCCACTGTACTCCACTGTTATTCTTCATTCCCTATTAGATTATCTCAGTAACCAAACAGCACAGTAACAGGGTGAAGAAGCCTTGCTAACCGATCTTTAGTCCTCCACTTGATGGATCATCTTTCAGTGGAAGCTAGAGAATCTCGGCTGGTACCATTATTGCCACTGATGTTTTAGTAGCAATTGCCAACTTTTGATCTTCAACCTCCATCTGCTTCACAGCATCAGACTCCTCTGAATTTTTAGACAAGACACATAGTTGTTTAATATTCTCAGTCTTGGCAACCTCTATTTTTCTAGTTTTCTCAATCTCTACAATGTCATGTTGCCTGCCTGGGCTTCCTGCTTTGGCCTCTACTCTTCCTTTGTCTGCTCCTGACATTGCAACTGCTGCACTTTTGCTGGGCCGAGTACAACTTTGTATGTCTTGTACTGATATTGGTATTGATTTGAACATTTCACTAAGTCAATTTTAATTTCAACCTGTGGGTCTTCTCTCCTTTTTATGATCTCCTTTCTCTGCTGATGAGTTGCTGGGTGACAGAGCAACTGCTATAGTTTAACCCCAGGTACAGGCTGAATGTAGACACTATCATAGCAATTAAATGCTATAGAGAATCATGTTTCAGTAGTAGATAATGTTCTCTGGAGCCATTTTAATATACTAATATAAATGTTACCTCCATTTCACTATAAATGGCTTTCTTAACCTGCAGACATATAATAAAGAAAGCAGTTATGCATACACAGATTTTCATTCCACTCAAATCTTTGCATCATCTTTGTTTTCCAAGTCTCTTCACTTCTTTGCAGCTCCCTACAGCTTGTCGAGCTATTTAAAAGCTGAAAATGTGTTATTATTAAATGTGTTTTTTATTGGAGTGAATAATGAGACAATAAAAAACGATTGCTGTGAACTCATTCATTTTTAATAAGTAGAGTCTATTTCATATTTAAATTGCTCATTGCAAGGGGATTAGTTTCAAAAGCACAGGTATATGAGCAATTAAGAAAAAAAATTATTATATAA
The DNA here is from genome assembly GCA_013400475.1 of Tricholaema leucomelas. Taxonomy (NCBI): domain Eukaryota; kingdom Metazoa; phylum Chordata; class Aves; order Piciformes; family Lybiidae; genus Tricholaema lacrymosa; species Tricholaema leucomelas. Next base: position 226,212 of record WAAF01010893.1, read on the forward strand.
ATTAAACTACTCAGGATCAGACAGTCAGTAAAGCAGCACAGTCACTAAGGCAAAGACTGCTTCCTTATCCAAGGCTGTCATCCCAGTTAATGTCAACTATTGGAAGGAGATCTGCTGGGAATGGATTTTAACATTGGGAATGGAAAGCAGACCTCTAAAGTCCCTCAGAAAGTTCATTTGGATAACACATCATGGATGTATCAAAAAGTAATAAAGTAAAAACTCTAAAAGCCAAAATGAATCAAGTCTCACAAAGTGAATAAAAACAGACTGCTGAAGTCTACCATTGTTGTGTGCAAACTTATGAAGAACAAGAACAGACTGAATTAACAGTAAAAGTAATGCAATCTTGGCCCTAAGCCAAAACAAATATTTCTTGGCATAGCAGGGGTGGAAAAGATGGCTCTGTTTAATTTTTCTCCAATCTAGTAAATATATTGTCCCACTCAATGGCAGACTTGCTTCCAAGGGCTGATTCAACCCTTCATTTTATTGAACCCCTTCATTAGTGACCTTGGATGATCACCTTCCTAACTTGGGTACTTGAGATAAATATTTAAAGTTGTGTGCTAAATAATAATCTTCTGTGTAGAACATGGAGACAAAAGCAAGTTGGTTGGCAGAAAGAAGAATACAGGAGTGGAAATGACCACAATGAAGTGGAAAAAAAACCAGAGCAAGTTAGAGTTAGTTTGTTATTAGTTAGAAAATGGTGTCATGATAGCTGATGTGTGACATGGAAAGAAGGCATAACATGGCATAAGGTTCTTCACAGAAGCCTTCAGTAATCAACAGACTGGACATGAGGAGGAAGTTGTTGAGCATGAGAGTGGTGAGAGCCTGGAATGGGTTGCCCAGGGAGGTGGTTGAGGCCCCGTCCCTGGAGGTGTTTCAAGCCAGACTGGATGAGGCTGTGGCCAGGCTGATCTAGGGTAGGGTGTCCCTGCTCATGGCAGGGGGGGTGGAACTAGATGACTCCTGTGGTTCCTTCCAACCCTGACTAATTCTATGATTCTGATTGTATGAACATTGGTGATAATTTCACATGAGGCTTTTGTGACTGATGTAATTAGCTTAATCCCTGATATTTTCTAATAGAAAAATACCAGTAGAAAGCAGAGAAAGAGCAATTGTGCAATAAGAATTAGATGGCTAAAAAATTGTACTAGGCACTTAAAATCTTCCTTGTATCTAGCCTACATAGTGCAATCTGTGAGTGTAGTCATCCTAAGCTTTGTCTGTAAATCAGTGAGAAATCTGATGTATGCCACAGTAGACACAAGTCTTTAAGTGGCTTCCAGAGTACTTCTGAAGTGTGTAATGATCTCTATTGACTAAGTGAAAAGCTCAGAGTGATGAAGTTCCTGTCTTGCCTGCCACAAACTGCTTTTTCCTTGCTGATTAATGCTCATTTCTGTAGCTCTTCAGGCATTCAGCGCTCAGGAAAAGAGGGTGTGGGAGAAAAGATGCCAATATGATAAAGATATGGAAAAGGTAACTGGAATCTTGGAGTGGCATTTTCAAGAAAAATAGAATGTTTGTCCTGCTGCAGAGGATTCCATAAATCATCATCTGATTGTTGTAGGCTGGTAGTCACTGATGTCTGGGGAAGAGGGAATCAAAGTGGGGACAGCTGCTGAGAAGGGTTATTAGTGTCATCTGATGAGCCTACCATGAAATAGGAGCCCAGAAGATTTGTCTTTCTTTAGTGTTTTAAAATGAAGCCTGAATAATATTGGTAGTGTTTTTAAATGCATCACATTGAATGGTAATGATGGTTGAAAGAAAAAATGATGGGAAGTGTGGGCTTAGTATTAGAAAGATATCATAGTATCATAGTATCATCAGGGTTGGAAGAGACTTCACAGATCATCAAGATCAAGACCACAGAGCTCAAGGCTAGACCATGGCACCAAGTGCCACGTCCAATCTTGCCTTGAACAGCTCCAGGGACAGCGACTCCACCACCTCCCTGGGCAGCCCATTCCAGTGTCCAATGACTCTCTCAGTGAAGAACTTTCTCCTCACCTCAAGCCTAAACTTCCCCTGGCGTAGCTTGAGGCTGTGTCCTCTTGTTCTGGTGCTGGCTGCCTGAGAGAAGAGAGCAACCTCCTCCTGGCCACAACCACCCCTCAGGTAGTTGTAGACAGCAATAAGGTCTCCCCTGAGCCTCCTCTTCTCCAGGCTAAACAATCCCAGCTCCCTCAGCCTCTCCTCGTAGGGCTGTGCTCGAGGCCTCTCACCAGCCTCGTTGCCCTTCTCTGGACACGCTCAAGCATCTCAATGTCCCTTCTAAACTGGGGGGCCCAGAACTGAACACAGTACTCAAGGTGTGGTCTAACCAGTGCAGAGTACAGGGGCAGAATGACCTCCCTGCTCCTGCTGGCCACACCATTCCTGATGCAGGCCAGGATGCCACTGGCTCTCTTGGCCACCTGGGCACACTGCTGGCTCATGTTCAGGCGGGTATCAATCAGCACCCCCAGATCCCTCTCTGTCTGGCTGCTCTCCAGCCACTCCGACCCCAGCCTGTATCTCTGCATGGGGTTGTTGTGGCCAAAGTGCAGCACTCAGCACTTGGAGCCATTGAATGCCATCCCATTGGACTCTGCCCATCTGTCCAGGTGGTTGAGGTCCCACTGCAGAGCCCTTCTGCCCTCCAACCCAGCGACATCAGCCCCCAGCTTGGTGTCATCTGCAAACTTGCTGATGACTGACTCAATGCCCATTTCCAATGCCAATTTCCAACTATCAGGCTCTAGAATAGCCACACAAACAACCATTGCATGCAGACTGCAGATGGTTTTGATTTGCAGTGCATACATGATGTTCACTAGTATGTGTATATGTATTCTGGAAGAAACAGCCGAGTTGAGATGCCTCTGAAAACACACTCCCAGAATTTTTGAAAGCAACAGCAAGGAGAAGAAAATGTCTGTATGAACACTGACCTGTTTAATCTTTATATAGACAGTAAGACATAATAAATTCCCAGGTTATCTTTATTTCACTCCCCAGAAAAAGCATTGACATTAAGGATCATTGAAATGAGCCAAGCTACATGGCTGCAAGTAGGGGAAGAAGAGTAATTTGTAAACTGGATGCAATGCACCCTGACAAATGGAACAGGAGGTATACAGCCCTATGTTAAAATCTGCACTATCATTCAAATAAAACAGTGGTTATGCCATGCTCAAGTTAGATAAGGAGGCAAGAGAAATGGCCTCTTATTCAATAAAGTTAGCTTAAGCAGAGGTAATTCCTGTGTCCTTCTTTTTGAACTGCAGCATGTGATAGAAGCAGCGGAGCAGAAGGGAACACAGTTTTGTAGATAGGGAGGATCTGCAAATTCCAAAGGTATAATTCAATGGATTTTTTTGGTCTGCCTAGTATGTTAAATACAAATTGGAGGAAAAAAACCCCAATTGATAAAGTTTTCTCAGGGTGGGAATAGATCCTCACTGGGGACTAATATTATACAAATAAAAAAAAAAAACAAAAAAAAAGAAAACAAAGAACAAACAAAGCCCAGAGACCTGAGCTACAGCTCAGTATATTCCTAAATGCTAGGCCAGTGACTGGGTTTTCTTTTTTGTTGTTGTTGTTGTTTTAAATTATCTCTTTATAAAGTCCACTGAGTGAAGCAAGGAGGAATCCCACTGCCCAAAGTAAGTGTTTTCCTCAAATCTGTATTCTTTTTCCTTGGGCACATGGAATATTTGAGTAATTTATAGAAAACTCAAAACTGCAACTGGAGTGACTGAGGGGAAACTCCTATCGTCATGGCTAACAGTTCCCACTGCTAGGAGATCCGCAGCCTCTGCTTCAACAGGGATCATCACACCCAAATTGTGTGTGAGAAATGCTGCTGAGGTGACAACCTGAGATAAAGGTATTAGGTGTAACTTGAGTGGTGGGATGGACTTTGATCGAGCTAAATCAGGCACCTTCATCTTTATGCTGGCCAGGCCACCCACAGTATTTAATGCTGGTCTAGTTTGGTTCTAGTTCAAAGCAGAATTCTGGGTATTGGAGGCTCTGAATCAAATCATAGAATCATAGAATCAACTAGGTTGGAAGAGATATCCAAGATCATCTCAGTCCAACCTAGCACCCAGCTCTATCCAGTCAACTAGACCATGGCACTAAGTGCCTCAGCCAGGCTTCTCTTGAACACCTCTCAGGATGGCGACTCCACCACCTCCCTGGGAAGCCCATTCCAATACCAATCACTCTCTCTGGCAACAACTTCCTCCTTACATCCAGCCTAGACCTTCCCCAGCACAACTTGAGTCTGTGTCTCCCCTT